>PVKE010003693.1:0-70181 GCA_004027555.1 Craseonycteris thonglongyai | reverse complement strand
AAAAAAAAAAAAAAAAAAAGATTTGGTATAAATTACTAACTATAAAAAAGGGAATTACTTCTGCCAGACCCTGTATATAAAACTTTTGACTGTACATTATTAAAAATTCTAATTGGTTAATTAGAAGATGGTTCAAAGGAATTTGCATAAATATAAGCTCATAAAAATAAAAATGAAAGGATTAACATACAGAGAACAGATAAAAGGGTTCCAATAAATGCTCAATCATTTTTTCTTGGTGGGAGTGAGAATAGAGCAAATAACAGAGAAGAAATATGAGATAATGCTGAACTCAAATGTATTTCATCTTTAAAGACAAACACCTGAACAATCCACACTGACTAAATTAAAAGAGAACCTCTTTGCTACTGCCAAAAAACAAGTAGTAGTTTGAAAAGTATTTCTGCTATAGCTACACATCATGCAATGACTAAGGGGAAGAGTGAAACTTTTCACTGGCTTGAGTTCATGCCTAGCAATGACAAATCTACAAATAATTAATATTCAATTTGGAAACTTCATTACCCTAATCCTGATTTATAAAATAATAATTATAAAGATATTTTACATATTTATAGATTTTTCCCCCTCCAAAATGACAGTGCTAAAATGTTTTTGAAATAATATATGTGGACATTTAAATGAAAATTAAAAAGATAATTACATTGATAAATTATTATACTTACGTTTTCCCATTCCATTCCACAATCTTTGAAAAGTTAAGGTAATTGTCTTCTCCAGTAAGAAAAACATAGTCTCCATCATTAGTCCCATTTTTCTGAAAATAAGTGAATTTGATTGTTTAAAGTAACATGGTGCACAAATGTATCTGTCAAGTTGGTTGGACAATGGTGCCCAGCTATTTGGGCAAACACTAGTCTAAATGTTAACTGTATTTTGTAGGTGTGATTAACATTTACAATCAGTTGACTTGAAGGAAAAGAGATCACCATCAGTACACAAAACTTGTACACAAATCTTAGTAACAGCATTATTCATAATATCCCAAAAGTAAAAACCACCCAAACAGCCATCAACCGTTGAATGGATAAACAAAGTGTGGTATACCCATACCATGAAATATTACGCAGCCACAAAAAGGAATGAAGCACTGGCACATGCTACAACATGGATGAACCTTGTAAACTTTATGATAAATTCAAGAAGCCACGCCAAAGATCATATACTGTATGATTCCATTTATATGAATGTCCAACAGCATATGAATGTTCAACTGCCAGGGATGGTTCCAACTCACAGATGGTGCCTCTTGTCTCATTTGTATGATGCATATGTGTCCTGAGTTTTTAATTTTCACTTTTTGCCTAACAAAGCCAAGCTCCATTCTCAAATGCCCTTTCGGGGGAAACCGGGATGGCTCAGTGGGTTAAGCGCTCACTTTGCAGCGCTGGGGACCGAGGATCGAATCCCGGCCCTGGCCGGTGCGGACCCATATGCTGAACTGAGGAGTGCCCCCAGTTCAGTTCTCTCTCTGTATCTCTCTCTCTCCCCTGTCAAAAAACAAACAAACAAACACTCAAATGCCCTTTCTCTCTGGCCTTGAGGAAGCTCCGACAGACTGAGTGCCCAGCTCCTCTCCTGTCTCGGCCTGGGCTAGCCTGGCCTCTCCTGCCCAGCTCGCCAACGGGGCAGGAGAGAGGCAGGGCAGGGAGGACGCAGGGAGGGGGTTGCTTATGTTTTACTTCAAAGAAAAGAGACTACCTTATTTGTATTTACAAAAGCAAGGGGGAAAAAGGAAACAAATAGAGATACTAACCTTTTAACTTATTTTAAAAAATCTATGGGTTCATAGGCAAATCCATAGAGACAGAAAGTAGATTAGTGGCTGCCAGGGGCTGGTAGGAGGGGGAACTGGAAGTCACCGCTAACGGGTATGTGGTTTTGAGGGGACAGGATGATGAAAACGTTCTAGAATTAGATGGTGGTGGTTGCACAACCTTGTGAATGTACCGAAAACCTCTAACTATACACTTCAAAATGATGAATTTTATGGTAAGTGCATTACATCTTAATAATGAAAAGTAAGAGAGGGTTAATCCAAGGCAGGATCCAATTACACAATAGCTGCCCAAGAAGAACATGATATTAACATAATCCTGTTTTCAGTGATAGTTTCTTCAGTTGTATGCTCCCTCCAAGTTATACTCTTTTTAAAAATTTTATAGTAGTTTCAGGTGTATAGCATAGTGGTTAGACAATTTAAGAAGTGATCACTTGGCCCTATACATAGTTATTACTATATTATTGACTCTATTCCCTACACATTACTTGACATCTCATGACTGTTTGTTTTTTTTAATGTTTTCTTTTCACTTTTTAAATATATATTTTTTTATTTATTTATTTTTGACAGAGAGAGAGAGAGAGAGAGAGAGAGAGAGAGAGAGAGAGAGAGAGAGAGATTCAGAGAGAGAACTGAACTGGGGGAGCTCCCAGTTCAGCATATGGGTCCGCACGGGCTGGGGCCAGGATTTGATCCTCGGTCCCCGGCGCTGCAAAGTGAGTGCTTAACCCACTGAGCCATCCCAGCTTCCCCTCATGACTGTTTTGTAACTACCAACTTGTACTTAACCTTTTCACCTTTTCACCCTGCCACCACCTCCCCTCGCATCTAACACCCAATAAATTTAGTACCCATCTGACATCACATAGTGATTCTAATATGATTGCCTACATGCCTTATGCTTAACCTGCATCCCCATAACTACTTTGTAATAACCAATTTGTACTTAATCTCTTCCCCCTTTTCACCCACTCCCAACCCCCTTCCATCTGGCAACCATCAAAATGTTCCTTGTCTTTGTGAGTTGTTGTGTATTTTGTTCTTTAGATCCCACATGTAAGCAAAATCACACTGCTGCTCCTCTTAGCCACAAGGCTGTGATACTCGTTCATTTATCAACAAGCCCTTCCTGAGTGTCTGTCATGTGACAAGCATTATTCTAGGTGCTAGAGGTGCATTAGTGAACAAAACAGACAAAGACTGCCCTCATGTGCACATATTCCAATACTATTATTATAATTATTTCCATTGTTTGGGGTGGGGCAGTAGGGAGGGAGCATCAAATATATGGTGATGGAAAGAGAATTGACTCTGGATGGTGAGCACATAACATAATACAACAGACGATGTATAGAGATTGTACACCTGGAACCTGTGTAATTTTTACCAACCAATGTCACCCCAATAAATTGAACAATTAAAAAACAAACAAAAACCTCCATAACATTAGGTGAAAATAATTTACTTAACCATTCTCTTATTATTGGATATTTTTTAATTTGCTACTATAAATAATTTTGTATGGATATCTTTATGCCAAAAAACAGTCTTGGTACTTTTGTTTTCTAAACAGACCACTAAAAGCGAAATCACTAAATAAAAGAACATGAACATTTTAAAGCCTTTTGATATGAATTATCAAATTGTTCAAGGTCACCCACCAGGCAAGTGGTGGAAATAACAGGTTAAATCAGTTTACATTCCCCAAATGACTTTTGCTAAACTTTGCTAACTTCAATGAACAAAAAAATGGTTTCTTGTCTCTTTGCATTTCTATATTCACTGAAGTTGAACTCTTTTTTTCATATCATTCAGTTATATGCCTTAAAAAACATACATAACCTTTGTGAATTCTTTTTGGTTTTTGTCTACGTCAGTTCTTTTTTTTGCCACTAACATTATTTTGTCAACTATGCCAATACATCAACATGGTCCACAATATGTAATGGTCATGTCATGTTCCACATATGACATTTTATGTGACTTTGGGAAATGAAGAAGCACTTTTCTTTAAGTGCAGCAATGTAAACATTACAAGCACTTTGCTGAAAATTCAAATACTCTACTTAAAAAAATGTTGAACCATCAGTTTAAAAAATGCATGTATGTTTATTCTTTAAGTCTTCCACTTAACTCAGACGTAGTCTAAGTGGTTAAGCATTTAAATGCTTCAGGGTAATTCAAAAAGGGTTCTCCCAGCTGCTATCTGCCCAAGAATCAGAAACTGACTGTGAATGCTCACCTGTCTCTTGACAGAACTTTTGTTATTTAAGGACAAGCAGAAATAAATAAGTTTTGTGCTACTGTGGTAGGGATGTGGGTTGGATACAAGGAACATATTATGGCGGAAGGTTAAGAAATGTTTTGTGAATGTGACTATAACATTCATACCACTATTCGTAACATTAAGCATTACTCGTACCCATCCTCTCAACTAAAATTGTATACATCCAAGAACCCACACTCATCGGGGGTGGGGGGAGGTGCCTGAACTCTCTTATACCAAGGAGGTACAGATATGCTGGTCAGCCTTGCCATTTGCAAATAAGAGCATCTGAGACTTAACCTGGTTCCAGGTCACCTTTTCCAGGAGCTCTGTGCATTCACCTCATCCTATTCATTTTCACACCCTGTCCTTACTCATTATTGTTTGGTTGTTTCATTGCTAAAGTCTCTGAAGAGTGTTTGATGACCTTAACTAAGGTTTTCTTCCTTCATCACCACGTATAGTGGGGTAGGTGGAACAGGCATGTTAGGCCTAGTGTGTCAGTGGGGAATGCTGGCAGAATGCCACCCCGATTAAGGGACACTCTGAGGCCAGGTGCAAGTGGGTGCCATGAAGATACACAACCTCACAGCCTATCCTGCTCACTGAATGAGTAACTAATGGCTACCGAGTTAGTATTTGGCCAGAGTAGATGAAAAACTGAACAGAAAACATTGCCTTTTTTTTCTTTTTTTTACCAACAACACTAAAGAGAGTTTGTTTGGCTCCAAAATGGAAACATATACCTGTCGTTCATATTATTAATTCAGGGTCATTTTTTGAGCCAATCGTGGAGAGGAAAAAGAATAATGGTCCCTGAAATGTGTAGTGCAATTCATAGTATGAAAAGCACTTTTATGAACTTCTGGGGGTTTTTTTGTTTGTTTGTTTGTTTTTTAAGATTTATTTATTGTTTTTGAGAGAGAGAGAGAGAGAGAGAGAGAGATAACAGTCAGAGACAGAGAGAAGGGGGAGGGCCCAGAATAGTCTCCATAGTTGCACATCACTGGTTTTTCCACTTAGTTTCATTCCACAGGTGGGCGGGGCTGCACAGGGCAGGAGCTGGGCCAGGGTCTCGCCCCAGTGAGAACTGAACTGGGGGAACTCCCCAGCTCAGCACATGGGTCCACACGGGCCGGGGCCGGGACTTGATCCTCGGTCCCCGGGGCTGCAAAGTGAGCGCCTAACCCACTGAGCCATCCCGGTTTCCCCCGCCCCCTTTTTTTTTAAGATTTATTTCTATTCTTTTTTGACAGAGAGATAGACAGACAGAGAGAGACAGAGAGAAGGGGGAGGGCCCAGAGTAGTCTCCATAGTTGACAGCATCAGTTTTCCATATAGTTTCACTCCACAGGTGGGTACAGGGCTGCGCAGGGCAGGAACTGGGCTGGAGCCTCCCACATAAGCCCCGGCAAGAACTGAACTGGGGGCACATCCCAGTTCAGCATGTGTGTCTGTCTGGGCTGGGGCCGGGATTCGATCCTCAGTCTCCGGGGCTGCAAATCGAGGCTTAACCCACTGAGCCATCCCAGCTTCCCCTATGGACTTCTCACTTAGACTTTTCTAAACAATCTTTGAAATGTGGGCATTTTTAGTCTCAAGTTACAAATGATAAAACTGAGGTTCAGAAAAGTCCCATAGTTATTAAATGAAGAAGTCAGAATGCAAATGTAGGTCCTCTGATTCTGTCTCATGCTTTTTTCCTGGATGTGGAAAATGCACTGAAGGCACTAACCTAACTGAGCTTTTCACGAATTGGGGCCTTGAAGAGATATAGTGGTGCTTGTAAAGAGAGGCAAAGAGCAAGGGCAGAGAAAGAAAGAAAGAAATAATAACAAGACAACATATCTTTGCCATGGGAAGCAAAAACGCCAATTTTTTAATCAGTCTATAAATGTGTGTTAGAAATTTAAAAGATATATAGAATATTAGTTATTTGGAACATCCAGTCAAGATGGCAGAGTGGGTAAATTCTGTGCTCACCTCTTCCCGCAACCATATTAAAATTACAATTAATTATAGAACCACCACCTTTGAAAATAACTTGAAGACTAGCTGAACAGAACTTCTATAACTAAGAATATAAAGAAGCATATATAAAGCTTAGATAAAGTTGAATGTCAGGGAAGCCTGGATGGCTTGGTGGGTTGAGTGCTGGCTTTGCAGCCCAGGGGACCAAGGATCAAGTCCCAGCCCCGGTCCATGTGGACCCATATGCTGAACTAGGGTGTGCTTCCCATGTGGGAGGCCTCCAGTTTGGTTCTTGCCTCCCCTCCCCACTGGTTCAGCAAGGGGGCGTGCCTCCCATGCAGAAGGCCCCCAGCCCAGTTCCTGCCCTGCGTGGCCTCAGCCCACCTGTGTGGAAGGAAACCATGTTTAAGGCTGATGATGTGCAACTGTGGAGACTGTTCTGGGCCCTCCCCCTTCTCTCTGTCTCTCACTGTCTCTGCCAAAAACAATAGAACAAATCTTTAAAAAAAAAAGTTGAATGTCAACTGTAATTGAAAAATTTAAAAACCTTTTTTTAAAGAAAAATTATCTGATAAATACTGAGGTATGTAGGATCTACTTTAGGGTGACCAGACGTCCCGTTTTTGGCAGGACAGTCCTGATTTTTAACAATTTGTCCCACGTCCTGCAGCGTTTTAAAAAAGTCCTGAGTTTTGGAAAGAATGCATGACAAGCTAGGGAACGGCAGGAGATAGACCAAATTTTTAATCAAGAACCCCCCCCCCCACCCCCCCCAGTCAATGGTGTCCCGCTTTACCAATGTTAAAATCTGGTCACCTTAATTGGTAGACTGGACAGAAGCCACTGGAACCAACAGGGCCTTGGGGAACCTTTGTACTCTGTAGGAATGTCTCCTGAAATTATCCTAAAAGAGAGGTCTAGTTACAGCTTAATATGCATAAGAAATCAGTGCTTTGTTTGGAAGTGGAAACTGAATTCCTATAAGATGGGACCTTGCAGGGAACATCTATCTATCTATCTGCTCATCCAGAGTGAAGGATTTAGAGTTGGCAGGACGCTACTCCTAGCACTGCTCTTACTCCTACTCCTACTCTTACATTGATGTTTTCTATTTTGTTTGAACAATTTCTAAGTTTTGTATACCCTTGAAGGCACGGGGACTATATTATCACTATTAGCCATAGGGGAACTGAAATGCTAAGAGATTTCATGATGAGGGTGAGATTCTTGAATCATTATAGAGCTAAAGCATAACCACAAATTTAAAGATGAGGAAATTCATCTCAATCCCAAAACTTACCCTTAACTTAACACTTTCTTCTTGCCCTGATAAATGATAAACATCATTTATCAACCTCCCAACTATCCATTTTGCTGTATTTTTCCCATGTATAACACACTTTCATGTATAATGTACACCCACATTTTGGGCCCAAACTTTCAAGGAAATCTTTCATTTTAATTTTTTAACTCAAAATTTTATTTGTTTATATTTCGGTATTTGATTTTTGTATTACAAAGGAATTTTAGCATTTATTTTTTATTAATTGTTATATTTATTGGGGTGACATTGGTTGGTAAAAATTATAGGTTCCAGGTATACAATTCTACATTAAATCGTCTATATATTGCATGATATGATCATCACCCAGTGTTAGTTCTCTTTCCATCACCATATTTGATGCCCATCCTCCTCCCCAACCTCCTCCAGCATTTATTTTTTAACATATTATGGTACAAGATATTTTATGTAACAAATAATTACAAAACACAAGAATAGATACAAGGTATAAGAAATTTTATATTGGGGAAGCTGGGATGGCTCAGTGGGTTAGGCGCTCACTTTGCAGCCCCGAGGACCGAGGATTGAATCCCGGCCCCGGGCCGTGCGGACCCATATGCTGAACTGGGGAGTGCCCCCAGTTCAGTTCTCACCAGGGTGCGACCCTGGCCCCCTTCCTGCCCTGTGCAGCCCTACGCCCACCTGTGGAATGAAACTATGTGAAAAAATCAATTATGTGCAACTACGGAGACTGTTCTGGGCCCTCCCCCTTCTCTCTGTCTCTGACTGTATCTCTCTTTCTCTCTGTCAAAAACAATAAATAAATCTTTAAAAAAAAAAAGAAATTTTATATATAAAAAGATTATCATATTTAGGCTATTATTTTGCATACAGATATCGTTATTGATTTCTAGAGTTACACATTTAACTCATAATTATGCATAAAAAAAGATTTAAAAACATTTATATAAAAATAGAATTAGTACTACCTTTGTATAATGTGCATCCTTATTTGTCCCTCACAAATTTGGTCAAAAAAGTGCGCTTTATACACAACAATATATGGCATTCAAGTCTTTTATTTTTTTGAATTTGTAATGTAGATATTTTTATTGCTTTTAATTTTCATTTGAAACAGGCAACAATAACATGCTTTAAATCATAATTATTTAAATGCTGGTATTTTTGTTTTTGAACCAAAGTAAATAAAATCTGCAAGGACTGGCTTAAAACTCCCCTTATAAGCATATGGAATATTACATGAGAGGGACATAAAGTTTCAGATTATCCAGCATCTTTCACAAATGACACGTTTGAAAATCTAACAAGTAGTTCCATCTCTAACAGACTACCATGTCTCTATTTGATTTATTTGTCTCTATCAGTCTAATCCATGGGTTTAGTCCCCAAATCATCAAAATGACATTTGGCATTGAACACTGAAATTTATGACACGTACTTTAAAAGATCATACCTGATTACCAGCACAGCCACTCTTTAGGTATTTTCACAGCGACCCTCATTCACTCAGTGCTGGTAGCATGCTGAAGTTATGGGAAAAGGTCTTATTTTCCCCTACTAAAACAATTTCTTATTTTCCACACATTCTGCAAGGTATCTAGACTTCCAAGCAACTTTGGTCCTCTAAAATAGATCCAAAGTGAAGATGAAATCTGGCTTGGGGTGGCCCCTCAGCTGAGCAAAGAGGATCTGAAAGGAAAAATCTACTTACCCCATAGTACAAGCCAAAATAGGGCGAGATCTCAGGTTTGAAAGTGTGGATGAGGGACAAGATCTCATCTTTGTAGCCCCAGAGCAAATTGTCCACCGTGTGTGTCACAAAGAGCTGCTGTTGATAGGCCTTTAACAGGGCATGGATGATCTCCCGGAGGAAGCGTTGATGGGCCCACTCCATGGCGGTCTGAGAAGCACAGGCAAATTCAGATAGTAGTCCCTACCCCACTCTCCTACTAAGCCTTCAACAAAAGGGGCTGGAAACTTATTAAATATAAATGTTGAGATTAAATAGCTGAAAATAATCAGCCAGCGAGATCCTCTCTGGCTCGTGCAGAGAATAAGACTTCAGTTACTGTCCTTTCTCAGTACTACATTTTATAAGGGTGAGCTTAGCATCGCCATTGCAGCCTGTTATCCCAACAATGCAGGAGGAAAGGGCAGAGCTCTTGCAAGTACACTGGCATCTTTGGCCACAAGGTGGCGCCATCTCCCCCCTGACTGGGGTCAGAGGCTGTGCCCTCTCCTTAAACCCTACGCCGCTAGGCAGTGGGCAAGACCAGATCTGGGATGGAATTCTTTCTAGGTCCTGCATCCACCATGAATGTCCAGCTGCATGCGTAGTGGTCACCTAGGAGTTAGAGTAGTAGGAGCCTCAGCGAGGGTTGGTGGTGAATAGGAAAGTTTCCAAGATGTCAAGTGTGTTATTATAAGATAGAATTGCCATTATAAATAGGGCCCAATAAAATCACCATACACTGTAATTAACAGCCCAGGCTCTATTATTTGGAAGGAGGAAAAGAGTGAATATGTATTTTGGGAATCTAAAATCCAAGATAGAAATCTAAACTAAGAAGTGGTATGCAAATTCTATCATTAGAGTTTCTGAACCAAAACAAGGGGCAAATAAATATTTTTAAAATTGTTAGTTAGCACCCCAAAACCTAGAGACATATTTATTTATACAAATGTTGATCCTGAACACACAAGCAAGAAGTAGGGGAAAAACATTCTAAAGTCTTCATTTGTCACAATTTGAAAAGACCTTATTTGAAAGACTTCAAAAAAGCATCTAAGATGAACTTTAAAGAAAAGCAGGGGGGAAATGCATTTTTCTTTTTATATGTCTATTTTAACATAATAATTTCTATATGTAAAATCATAATAGTCTTAAGTTAGCTTCTCCTTTCTTCTAAAATCTATAGTAATGGCATTTAAAATGCTTACTTACCACTGCAGGAATATTTATTGTTCTAATTAAGTCAATTTTAGGGTCTCCAACAGATTGGTCTCGTACAAAAACATAGGCCTTGTTGCTAACAGCAGATATTGTTGTTCCATTATCTCCAAACTGAATATCTGCTTTGTCTCTGATTTCCCTAAAACAAAAGGATTCTGTTTGAAAATAGTCACTAAACAATATTGTCCCTTTCTTTCAACATCAAAGTTATTTTCAATGTAACATTCCCAATATAACCATTATAAAGAAGAGACTGCGGATACTGACCCCTTAAAAACTGGAGATTAAAGCTATAATTTGAGAAGGAAATGAGGCCTAGAGATAGAGTCTTCTCAAAAAACTGTGGTTTTCATTCTTTCTCCCCACAACTTGTAAAATGCAATGGTCAAGGGTCAGCCTGACCAGGGAATCAAAGCCAGTGAACTCTCTCCTGGGTTATGGTTTGGTCCCGAAATGTTTTCAAATTTTTTCAGCTTGTAGATTCAGTTTGAACTTCAATTTATTTATTTTAAAAAAAAAAATATATATATAGATATAGATATTTTTTTATTTTATTTTTTTTGAGAGAGAGAGAGAGAGAGAGAGAGAGAGAGAAAGAGAGAGAGAGAACTGAACTGGGAGAGTTTCCAGTTCAGCATATGGTTCCGCACGGGCCGGGACCGGACTCGATCCCCAGTCCCTGGCGCTTCAAAGTGAGCGCTTAACCCACTGAGCCATCCCAGCTTCCCCTCAATTTATTTACTAATGACTTTTTATTTATTCTAACTTGAATTCAGTTGGAAATTCATTTAACAAAATGCTTAATAAATTAGAGTTCGCTCCTGTGTTTGGTATATGGTTCATTTTGGTTCAGGTTAGTGCCCCCATATGAGGGATTAGGAAAGTCTGCAGGTAGCAGTGGCAGGCCTGGGTGTAAGGCATTCATCTGGGCTACAAAATGTAAGAGGGGCCAGAAGACTCAGTAATCAAGATACTATTGTAAAGCAATTTTAAGAGTCAACGTTAATGCAAACAATTCATGATGAACAAACTCTCCAGTTTTTACATAAGAACAGGACCTATATTTTGTTAATCAAAAACCTCATGCTAGTCCTGGCCTTGCCTGGTCCATAATAGACGTTCATTAATTCCAATGTCTATGCCTCCTCTCCTGCTGGTTTTTTCTTCTTCCTGTTCCATCTAGGGCTGTGGGTCTTTTGAAACCTTGAACCGTGGCTAATTGGAATTGAGACGTGTTGTAAGGTAAATATACATGCCAGATTTCAAAAACAGTGACCAAAAAAAAGAATGTAAAATAGCTTAACTTTTTAATATTAATCATATGTTGAAATTAAACTATTTTAGATACAATGGGTAAAATAAAAATTTATTATTAAAACTAACTGCACCAGTTTCTTTTTATTTTTTTTTTTTAATGTGGCTACTAGAAATATCTTAAATTACTTATGTGGTTCACATATTTCTATTGGATGAAGACAATCTAAGAGTTTATCATTCAGACACAGGTAGGAAGGTAGTAGGTGACTGGGTTACCTACCACCTCCTCTGGAGGCTTTTCCTGTCTATAGCCACACTTGGGGCTTTATCCCTTCTGAATACCTGTGGAGCTTGCTCTGTACCATGTCTTTGGTACTCAGTTATAAACTGTTTAGTGAAATCATTTAGACTGTGAAGGAATTATCGTGATGCCTCAGGTAGACTGTGCAAGCTTAAGAAACTTTTATACCTCTGAAATCCTGTCTAGATTTTAAAATAAAAATAGATAAGCAAATGATAAACAAATGCATATATAGAGATGTATAAAAATAGATGAATCTTTGTTCTTCTCTAGCACGAAGCACCAAGCTATATACACAATGAAATAAATATCTGACATTTGCATGGCTCTTCAAAGGGTGTAACCACACTATTCCATTTGATTTAATTTAATCCTTGCAACAAGCCTGTGTGTGGCACAGACAGAGCAAGTATTTTTGCCCCACTTTTACAGATGGGGACACAGGACACAGAGGGGCATTAGAAAAGTGAGAATTTGAGCCCAAGTTTCCTAATTCACACACAGTACTCTTTCCTCTGTATCAGATGGCCTCTCTTGCTAGGTGCTTAACAAATGTGTTTAGGATGAAACCAATGAATACCTGTAGCAAAGCCCAAATCTAAATAATTATGACAAAGAAAAAAATCACACGCCCTTCCAGGTCATAACAATACATACAAAATCTGACGAAGTAGTCATGTTAAAACACTTGTGCAATATGCAGTCAGGGGGCGTGGGCAGTGGACTTCTGGCTGTTAGATATTCACTCCCCTTTCTTCAGATCAGAGCTCTGATTTCTTTTCCTCTCCTGCACGGGGCAGGGGTATGGGAACAATTCCTTTCCCAGGGCCCCTGATCCATAGCAGAACCTCAAGATAGAAAACACGGAGAGAGCCCGGCTTCCTCCAGGGAGTGCACACAACGCAAAGACCCTGTGCTCCTGAGATTGGGGTCTTTAAAGCTGCTGGAACCCTGCCTGTTTCCGCCCAGTGGCTCCTTGGAATCTGTAACCCACTTTGTAGCCTTCGACTAAGCTCTTTTCAGTTAAATTGTCTAGAGCAGGGGTGGCGAACCTTTTGGCGATTGAGTGCCAAAGTTTATGAAATAAGAGTATACTCGCTCGACTCACGTGCCAACCCATCGAGTGAGATAGAGGTATCGATTATTTTTATGTCTATAAGAGCATAAACAATAATTTTTAAAATGGTATTCACAGCTTCGCGTGTCGAAATAATTGCTCCGCATGCCACTTTGGGCACGCGTGCCATAGGTTCGCCACCCCCGCTCTAGAGGTTTCTCTCGCTTGCAACCAAAGACCCCTCATATAGAAATCATAACCCAGTCTTTACATAGATGAGAAAAAGGAGATTCAGATAAAGTAACTAGCCAGGAGGTAGCAGAACAAGGTTTAAGAATCCTGGTACCCTGACTTCATGGTCAGGGTTTTCCTTGACTCTACCGTCTACAGAGAGGTTAATGAAAAAGTAATTTTATAGAAACTAGAGAACAGTAAATGTCAAAGGCAAATCCCTGCCTCAGCCTGGGCTGGTGCCTGCAGAGGGCACTCCATCCCACTCTCTTCTGGTCCTGGAGCCTCCCGGGAGCCAAGGTGAGGAGGGAAACACTTCTCCAGGTGAACCTATTTATAAGGAGGGTCCAGAATCCCAACCATTCAGAAACTAGAAGTAGAAAAAGTGATCCCAGGGTGAACACCAGTTTGCACTCAAAGAAAGCTGGGCCAGGGAGCAAAGAGCGGGGATTCAATGTAGGCCCAGAAGCCCAGGGATCAACTTTGCCAAGTTTTCTGACTAATGACGAAAATCCATGACCTTGGTAAGGCCTTTTTTGTTTTTTTACTGAGCCCTAGGTCATGAACCTAGAGGCCTGAATAATTCTGAGATGAGAGCCTGCATCATTTATGTTTATTAATGTGCACTGACTAGGGATGACTTTTTAAATGCTTTCATTATGGCTTACCCTATAAGGATCTGATGTTTTAAAGGGAAATGGAGCGTGGAGGCTCCAATCACTTTAAGCCTTGTAACTTGACGTAGTTTCTCAATAAATTTCAAACAGTCACAGCCATGGTTTCCCAAACCACAAAAGTATTCTATTCATGTGACAGGCACCCAGGGGTCATGACAGGTCACTCACAGCTAACCTCATGACTTCCCTCAACTACCAGCCACCCTAAGTCATGGCTGACACGTGGCCTTTGCAGAAGTGTCTAACTGAAGGAAGACAGTGCTACTGGGCTGTCAGAAGTGGCCTCCCTCTCTGCAAAGACCAAGAAAACCAAGAGAGAGATGGCGAGGGGCCTCCCTCTCAGAACAGCGTATGTCAGATAGCCAGAGGGACATACAGTCAGAGGAAGCCCAAAATGTTTCTCCTTCCAAGCACTCCTGTTACCATGGCAACATCAGGGTGATCTCAGTGCAAAAGGGTGGGGGAGCGGGGGTAGGAACAACACCAAGAAGTCTGGTTACCCAAATCTCCCCCACGGGTGATCAACAACAGTCAGCTAGAAGCAGGGCTGAGCAGCAGACTGATGAGGAAGTGATCAATTACTGCTTTACAGTATCTGAGACCAAAGCAAAGAAGCTTCTAGAGAGAGGGACAAACGTTTTTTTTTTTAAAGGCAAAGCAAAGCTTAGGTGTAGACAATTAATTGAGGAACTGCACTTGAGAGTGTGTGGTATAGACCCTGGCACTTAGTAGATGCTGATAAATTCTATTGATGTTAAAGGCCCCAGGGCATCCTGGGCTCAGACTGCAGTTTAATATTTGTTTATCACAATGATGCTCCAAGTCTTTAGGAAAAGGTTGAGTAATGCTCCATGAACTATTTAATCAGGCAGGAAAATACATGATTGATTTTAGAGCTATTTCATTTTAAATAACTTTTTTAAGTTCATACCTTAAAAAAAAAAAAAAAAAAAGAATTTTTTAAAACTTCTGAATGTTTGAACAAAATCTTACCATCACAGAAGGTAAGCAATAGCCTGAATAAGAAAAACAAAAGGAATAATTTTAATTAGTTGGAAAATTAACAGCTATCTGTGCAATATCGTGGCGATTTTAATACCATCATAATGCTATCATATAATCCTTCACTTTCAATCATTTTGGTTCTTCATCCAATACTCTGCTGAGAATCACCAAGAAATGACTGAGTACACTGGGTACAGTGTGGGTTGAGATCTGACTGCTAAGCTTTCTGAGTTCAATTCTGGCTTCATCGGCTACTAGTTCTGTGACTTAGAAGGTATTCATTGCTTCTGTGCCTCAGTTTCCTCATTTGTAACCTGAAGATAATAACGCACTCTCCTTGTAGGGTTGTTGTAAGAACTAAATCTACATGCGTGTGATCCAGTTAGAACACTACCTTAAACAATACTAAGTGCTTAGGAACCCTTAGCTACTCATGTGTGAGGGCTTCTGCTAAGCTGGTGCGATGGAGAGATGTCAAGACCTGGTTCCTGTTCTCTAAGAATCCACGGTACAGTACAGGAGGTCACCCTCTAAACTGCCACCTCACATGTGGAAAGGGGTCTGAAGCTGACCTCCAGGTGCTGGCGAGCCACCCAGCGCGGTGCAGCCACTGGAATGGGAGTCCTGAGAAAGGGGCTGTGCAGTCACAGTTTGGATTGGTTCTGGAAGGAGTAGGCTTCCCCAGGGTGCACAAGTGGAAGAGCTTCTAGACCGACAGAGAGTCTGGGCGAGGCTGTGCTGAACTGACAGGTCAATCAGTGGAGAGGGGACGTCACGGGTGGGTGAGCAGACCCGGGAGAAAGGACAGCACAAGGGAAGCAGGCCATAGGCAGGGTGCTCAGCAGCACCTGGGTTTCACTTTCCATGACCACTGCCTTGTCAACCAAGTGAAAGGCTGAACGCTGAGAGCGTTCAGGATATGGAGAAAAGGCACAAGGCGAGGCAGGGAGGATGCGGCCCGTGTTTGCTGGGGGTGCGCACGAAACTTCTTCACGCCTGAAGATGGAAATGGTCCCCTGTCCTCAAAGCATTGCCCTGCCCCACCTGGCTCCCACAGGCAAGTCACCCAGGACCTCCATGTGCATTTGAAACTCACAAGTGCCCAGTCACCAGCTTCTGTACAGGACAAGAAGGTGCAGGAATCTTTTCTATTTTTCTCACTTTTGAGTGGTTCAAGAATTAAAAAAGAAACAAATTTATCTAAAGACACTCTATTTCTATCACGAGAAAAAAGTGATATCAGAGAAGAGTGAATCAGGTTTAGAAAGAGATAAGTATTCTCTTATAATAATGGAAACTATAACCATGAGATTTCTAAATGTTCTATCATAGCTTTGATACTAAAAATGTATTCAGCTGGGTTCAGAGATACATAAAGGAGCAAAAGGCTAACGGCAGGATTTGACTGTTTAAATAAATAAAGTTCCCACCTTTACTAAATTGCAAGGAAACTATTAGATTCTTAGAAAACTAAATGTAAAAAAAAAAATAGAACTCCAATAACAGATTTGAATATGAAATCTTTGAAAGGAATAGGACATTAAAGTTCAAACATGAAAGAATAGTTCATAAAAGAATACATTTGACTATTTGTAAATTTTAAAAAAGGAAAAGGCAAGTAATAAAAAAACAGTTGCCACACTGTGGCAAAGGGTTAACATCATTATCTATATAGGTGTACAGAGTGGCATGAGCACACCAAACCCCAGATAGGCAGACGGGCAAAGGTCAAGAACTAAGAGTGAGGAAATGCGGTCATTGGCAAACACGAAGAGGACACTCAATCCATGTGGTAATCAAAGGATGACATGGGAACTGGTTTTCATGGCCAAGAAAGGAATGATTAAATGTAGTCATGTGTTCCACCTAGCTCTTGTATATCATCATTAAAATGTATTAGCGTCGAACCAAGACATACATGGGAAAATATCCATGATATAATATTAAGGAAACAGTATATACATGCATATTATAGGTATGCTATGGTACATGTGCATACCATTATATGGTATGATAACTATGTAAAAAGTAAAACTCACTCATGGAAAAATGGCTGAGACAATATCCACTAAAATATTAGCATTGATTATCCTTGAGACAGTGAAATCATGGATAGTAGTAAGTTGCTCTTATTTTACTTTACTACATTTTCAAGTCTATCTTTACTGCTTATATACATATATATGTATATATATATGTATATATGTACATATATACATATATATGTATATGTATATATATATATTTTAAGATTTATTTTTTATTGTTTTGACAGAGAGAGAGAGAGACAGAGAGAAGGGGGAGGGCCCAGAGCAATCCCCATAGTTGTACATCATCAGTTTTCAACATAGTTTCATTGCACACAGTTGGGTGGGGGGCTGCACAGGGCAGCAACAGGTAGGGGCCTCCCACATGGTGAGCTAGCCCCACAAGAACCGAAATGGGGACCACACCCCAGTCCTGCATATGTGTCTACACGGGCCGGGGCTGGGACTCGATCCTCTGGGCTGCAAAGCAAGCACTTAACCCGCTGAGCCAGCCTGGCATCCCTGATATATTTTATAATATAAAACATAGTTTACACTTTTAAAGGTAATGTTATATATGATATTGTATATGGTATTTAATAATCCAGTATTAGTGCTCAATAAATAATAAAACACTTATGAGATATTTATCCCTCACATCTTTTCCATACTATCAAAGCAGTAATATGAGCCTACAACAGAAATGAATAATCCAAACAAAAAACCTAAGAAACTAAAAAAAAAAAATGTTTAATGGGATATTATAAATTTATCAAATATGTCTTAGAGTTATGAGAGTTGAAAGAGCCCTTAGACAAACTAATTTTTAATTCCTGAAATATTAAATAGTAGGCAAAATTTAAAAAATGACAAATTGACAAGTAGTTACTAAGCAAATTAGCTTTGTGTCAACAAGTCTGTTTCAGGGCTAATGAATCCACAGCTTTCACTCAACCCTGCAATTCCACCTTTGGGTATTTATCCAAAGGAAATGAAAACACTCATTTAAAAAGCTATATTCGCCAGAGCGAGAGGCGGAAGGGCCACGGACCGCCGCCTCCGGGCTGCGGCCCCTACCGATTACATAACTCGTTGCGGGCTCCTCTCGGCCCTCTTCCGGCTCCCTGCGACCCCAGGATGCGCTGAGCTCCACTAGCCTTCGCTGCCGCCGGCTCCCACCCGAGGTGTGAATGACAGAGGTGGTGCCATCCAGGGCCCTCAGAGAGGTCAGCCTGTGCCTTCTCTGCCACGATGACATAGACACTGTGAAGCATCTGTGCGGTGACTGGTTCCCCATCGAGTATCCAGACTCATGGTATCGTGCCATTACCTCCAACAAGAAGTTCTTTTCCCTCGCTGCGACCTATAGGGGTGCCATTGTGGGAATGATAGTAGCTGAAATAAAAAGTAGGACCAAGATACACAAATAGGATGGAGATATTCTAGCCTCCAACTTCTCTGTTGACACACAAGTTGCATACATTCTAAGTCTGGGAGTAGTGAAGGAATTCAGAAAGCACAGCATAGGTTCCCTTTTACTTGAGAGTTTAAAGGATCACATATCTACCACCACCCAGGACCACTGCAAAGCCATCTATCTGCACGTTCTCACCACTAACAACACAGCAATAAACTTTTATGAAAACAGAGACTTTAAGCAACACCACTATCTCCCTTACTACTACTCCATCCGTGGGGTCCTCAAAGATGGCTTCACCTACGTCCTCTACATCAACGGTGGCCACCCTCCTTGGACCATCCTGGACTACACCCAGCACTTGGGCTCTGCGCTAGCAAACCTGAGCCCCTGCTCCATCCCACACAGGATCTATCGCCAGGCCCACAGCCTACTCTGCAGTTTCTTGCCATGGTCAGGCATCTCCACCAAGGGCGGCATTCAGTAGAGCCGGACCCTGTGATGCCGGCCAGGCAGCCTCCAGCAGGTCCCACCCCTTGGCTCCCTGTGGAGCCCGCCTTCCCAGCCATCTGACTTCAGCTGTCCTCTGCAAAGGAGCTGGCCCGTCGGCCTGCCCCAGCTGCAGGCCCGGTGCTACATGGGCTTAGGAGCAGTGCATCGTGGGGCGGGCAGGCCCAGTCTCCAACAGGTACGCCAGAGCAGGAGGTGGAAAAAAGAGGAACAACCGAGTGGAATGGTGGTCCTGAGAAATGGAGAGCCTGGTGTTTTCAGCAATAAAAACAGAAGGCCCTGGACAAACACCTGAGATAGTTCCTGACCAATTCTGAGAAACTTGAGGAAGGAAAGCAGAGAGTCAGTCCTTGAACCCCACTGGCCAGGACTTTACTTTTTGCTTCCTGAACTGCTTTTTTAAAAATGCATTCAAATGGTTCAAAAATGGAAAAGGTACCAAAAGATCAAGCCCCTCCTCCCCCACCCCCAGCCACGCAGGGGAGTCTGCAGGTGCTGTTTCTCAGGCTCCTCCATTTCTTCCTGCTCTGGAAATCTCTGCCCCATGTGCTGGTCTGGCCCCCATGTGAGCGCACCAGTCCCACAGGCCAGCTGGGGTGCAGCAGTGTTCACTGTGGTCTGTTTCTTCTGCTGCCCCAAGAGTAAGGGGCAGGAAGAGGCTTCCTTCCCTGTACCTCCTCATTGGCCTCTTCCCCTCCACTCGCTGTTCCAGCTTCTTCCAAAGCCAGAATGAACTTCTGAGAGGGAAGAACCTAAGTGTTAAATGGACAGGCTTGCCCCTAAAGACACAGGAGCCTCATAACAATGAGAGGGTAAAATAAAGTGACTGTCAGACCCTTATCCAGAAGCAGCCTATAGAAGCCTGGGGAGTGGGGAGCAGCTTCCACCTCATGAGGAGAAGGCTTTTTCACCCAATCACAGAGTCTTAGCTCCCTGACCTGGGCGGTCAGATAGTGGGAAGGTTTCCTACTCCTCTGCTGGCAGTCCTGCTGTACTGGAAAAGCATAGAACTGCCCATCAGATAGTAGATGAGCCATTCAGTTGAACTGCCATAGGGAGCCGGGCTGAGGATAAGTATTAGTGTGGCTCCTGGGGTTCCTCTCCCCCAGCCCCCCAGTCCTGTGAGCTACAGCTCCAAGATTGGCCAGGTGCAAACAGGAGGAATCTTAGCGTGGTGTTGATCAAATGGGAGCTGGCCTTTAGGGCTGGGGCAGTCACATGCCTTGAGTTCCCTCAGCCTCTGGGAGCAGAGATAGGAGAGGCTGTCAGTGCCGAGAAGCATGCTTGTGGACATCACTTGATTCTGGCAACCGCTTCACCCCTAGCCCCCAAAGATGCTTGCCATCGCCCTTCCCTTTCCTCCAGAGTAGAGAGGGTTGGTGGAGTCATGTCCAGTGTTGCTGCAGTGTTATGTAGCCATTGCCATGGTACACTACCCTGAATGGGAGAAAAATGGGGAACACTAGGCAGGGGTGTCTCAGGGACAGGTGTCCCTCCCTCCCTTAGAACTCCCAGTCCAGGAAATCCTTTGACCCTGTGGTGAGGGAAAGAGGTTCTCCAGATGAAGGTGAGCCCGGGCAGGAAAAACATCCCTCCCTTGACCTCTCCATGCTCTCACTGGTCCCCACTCTGTGCTGATTTTGGCATTGAGCTGAGGCTCAGTTCAGTGCCCTCTAATCTGAATCAACAGTGATCATGTGGTTTTTATTTCTGCCCTGAGAGGTAAGGGAAGAGTCTTCCAGAAGGTTCTGCCTTGAACATTCATAATTGAACTGAGGCCTTGCCCTGCCCCTCCTTCCCTGCCCCTAATCACGGCAGTGTCCAGCCCAGTGTTGAATGAATTGTAGTGTTTTGTTTCATTACAAACAAATAAATAGACTTTAATTGGTCAAAAAAAAAAGCTATATTCACCCTTATGGTCACTGCAGCATTATTTACAATAGTCAAGATATGAAAGCCACCTAAGTGTCCACTGATGGGTAAAGAAGATATGGTGTGTGTGTGTGTGTGTGTGTGTGTGTGTGTATGTATGTGAGCATATATACACACACACACACACACACACATATATATATATACACATACATACATACATACATACATATACTGGAATACTACTCAGCCACACACACACACAAAGAATGAAATCTTGCCATTTATAACATGTATGGACCTAGAGAGTATTATGCTAAGTGAAATAAGTAAGACAGAGAAAGACAAATGCCATTGATTTCACTTATATGTGGAAGTTAAAAAAACAAAACAAACAAAACAAAACAAATACAGACTCATAGAAACAGAGAACAAATTGATGATTGCCAGAGGGGGGAGGGGTTGGGGGATGGATGAAAAAGGTGAAGAGGAATAAGAGGCACAACCTTCCAGTTTAAAATAAAGAAGTGAAGGGGATGCAGTCAATAATACTGTAATTTTGCAGTGACAGATGGTTATTAGACTTAGTGTAGTGACCACACCATAAGCTATATAAATGTTGAATCACTACATTGTACACCTGAAACTAATATTGTATGCCAACTACCCAATAATAAAAAAATTCTTTTTTTTGTTATACAACACATTACATTGCTTAAACCAGATTGGTTTTTAGTCTGCATATGGAAGCACCATCATCGTTTTCCAAAAACTTTAGTATTCTGGATTTACGAATATGTGAAAATTCTGGGAAACATGCTACTGTAAATTGTCAAATTAATCAGGCCCTCTACAACCCAGCATGGCCTTCCCCATCTCAGGGACATCCTACCGCCATACTAACCAGCCAGGTGCCACCGTGCCCTGCCTTTCTTTTGCCCCAGGACCCTTTGCACACAACGGAGTCAGATGACACAGTTGGGACAGAAGCCATGGAACTACCAAACACTGGGCAGGAGCTACGGGAATGTTCTATATGGTACGCAGCGAAACAACAGCATAATGAAGTCATGAGTGACAGAAACCAGACCCACTAAATACTGCAAAAAGCCCACTGGAGGGGCAGTAAGTTTCCCTAAAAAGCCACGTTTTTCTACAAATCCCAGAGCTCACAACGCACTCCACCCCACTAGGAATGCTCAGAAGTTTGCACTGCACATGTGAGCACCAATTCCTAAACAAGGTCATTCTTTTTCAGGACCTTATTCCCTCTTTTCTGAACCTCCTCTTGGCTTCTGGGTTCTCCTGAGGAAGTCCTGTAGTTCTAGCTGAACTATTTATTTCTCTCCAGTGAATTTCAACAATTTCTCCTCATGTGTTCTATGGATTTAAACCATGGCTGAGGATGCTCCACTCACTATTCCACAAATATTCACTAAATATGGGATGTTTAAAGATGAAAGGACTTGGTTCCTGCCCCTCACATAGCTCCCAGTACTTTGGGAAGAATGACATAGATACACCGGCAGCTAAGATGCATCTAGTCCGCATCATAGTAGATACACATACCAGGACAGCACATCCAAAGGCAGGGAAAGTCTCATGAGGAGGAAGCATTTGGCCTGAGAACGGTGGTGAGGCAAGTTCACTCGTGATAGCGAGAACAGCACGCATACTGGCATGTATGATACTAGCACGGAGACTTAAAAATGACTAGAGTACGGTTAGGACTGTGCTGTCCAATATGGTAGCCACTAGCCACATGTGGCTACCACACACTCAAAAAGTGGCCAGTCTGAAATTAGATGTGTTGTCAATGTAAAATACACACGGGATTTCAAAGACTTAGCATGAAAAACAGAATGTAAAGTGCATCAATAATCCTGAATATTGATTACATGTTCAAATTATACTATTTTAAAGATTTTTATTGTTTTGACAGAGGGAGAGAGATACAGAGATAGAGACAGAGAGAAGGGGGAGGGCCCAGAACAGTCTCTATAGTTGCACATCATTGGTTTTTCCACATAGTTTCATTCCACAGGTGGGCGGGGCTGCACAGGGCAGGAACTGGGCCGGGGTCTTGCCCGGGTGCGAACTGAACTGGGGGAACTCCCCGGTTCAGCATATGGATCCACACGGCCTGAGGCCGGGATTCAATCCTTGGTCCCCAGGGCTGCAAAGTGAGCACTTAACCCACTGAGCCATCCCGGCTTCCCCAGAAATTATACTATTTTAGATGGCATTGGGCTAAACAAACTATTAAAATTAATTTCTCCTCTTTCTTGTTACTTTTAAAATATGACTCCTAGAAAATTTTAAAGTATATCACGTGACTCAATGTTAAATTTCTATTGGCTAGCTCTGGCTAAAATATAAAATTAGCTCTGCTTAGAGTATAGGATTCTAGGTTGAGAGTGTCAAAAATATAAATTAAAGTTAAATAACAAAATAAATACAGGGCCTAGACCTACAGAAAGAAGCAGACTGCTCAGGGACAGTCACCAGGACCAAAGCAGGTAGGGAAGGAATATCAGATGTGAACTTTGGAAAATCATTCTGGCAACGGAGTGGAAGAGAGACCAGGGAGGGAGAAAAACCAGAGGCAGGAAAACTCACGCCCGGCAAAAAGAGAAGTCAACAGTGACCAATCTGCCTTCCAGCCTCTGGATCTGCTCTCATGGGTCCTTAACCTTACCTGTGCCAATCTGGTGGCGCCTGTGGACCCTTTCTCAGATTGATGGTTTTACACACATAAAACGAAATACCCAGGATTACAAAGAAAAACAGTGATTTAAATACAGGTATCATTTTAAAATCTGTGACCCAGCAATAGGAGTGCTTCCTTAGTGACACTTTAAATAAGAGGGAGCAGCCGGTCTAACTATGAAATACTTATGAACATGAATGATATTTTGAGCAAGAACTATCTTGAAACACCACGGTATTTGAGCTTCATTAGTGGTGAAGCCAAGAGAAATGCTAACACTGCTGTAGTTTGTCGCCTACACTTACACTCAAAGAAAATGCTAAATTTTAGTGAGTGGTTGGTGAAAATAAAATGTAGTTTTTTTCCCATGCAAATTACAGACCACCTTGAATTCTACTCCTGGACCCCTTAGGGACCCATGGATCCTGGGTTAGGAAGCCCTGGGCTTAGGTCCCTCTAAAAGAGGGAACAGGGAGGGCATATGCTAACAGTGGGATACTGTTTTACTTCTAGGATTTGTTTGCTCCCATGAGTGCATTTAAAATAGTACATTAAGTCAGAAGAAACAATGGGTTTGAAGTAGGCTGACCAGACATACTGTTTGAAATGGGACAGTACCATTGTTTCCTGTCCTGTTTAAAATGGTACATCTAGTCAGCCTAGTCAGATGTTTTAATGGAAGACTACTCAGTTTATTTGGGTTATGAGTAGAACCCAGGAGATGAAGATCATGACCCCATTGGACCCAGAGGGAAAACTGTTAGGGTTTTTCTTTAGTTTTCAGGTGAGTTCATTCTTGCATGGAGGCAGTTTCCACTGTTACCCAAAAGAATTTAGTTAAAAAGCAAAAACAGCAAAAGAACATACACTGTATGATTGCACTTATATGAGGCGGCCACAGCAGTCAAATTCATAGAAACAAAGTAGAATGGTGGTTGCGGGGGCTGGGGGAGGGGGAAGGGGGAGTTATTTCATGGGTACAGAGTTTCAGATCTGCAAGATGAAAAAGTTCTGGAGGTCTGTTTCACGACAACGTGAGCACACCTAACACTACACTTAAAAATGGTTAAGATGGCATATTTTATCTGTTTTTTAATCACAATATTAATAAATGGTTAAAATTGCAAAACAAGCAGGGCATTCAGATCCTAATTCAACTTCTCTTGTGCCTGAGCAGGACAGACCTTCTCTACCCAGTACACAAGAGTTTCTTTAGGCATAAAAAAACCATACAAAAAAAATACTTTTTAAAAAGAAGGCACGTGTTTTCTTTAAGTTCTTTCACATAACAACAGAGATCATCTGCATATTGATTTATACAGAGTTCTGGACATTGATTTATACAGAATAGGACAATCCACTACGACCAATAATAATGGCAAACAATTAGCACTAATTATGTGCTGGCCCTAGCCTAAGCACTTTATAAATACTGAGTCACTGACTCATTTAATCCTCACAACAACCCTCCCCCTCGGTGGAGGTCCGATTTTTATTCCCACCTTACAGACAAGGAAACCCAGGCAAGGAGAACTACAATAGTAAGTGGTGGAGGCAGGATTCAAACCAGACTTTTGGACTCCAGAGCCTGACTCAGAGCAGAGGCAGGGACCAGGATTTTGAATCTCTCTATTCCAGCACTGAGAGCCTTAGTTACTGGCTCATACATATGAACTGAGTCAGTCAGTAAACACTCATTGAGCAATAGATTATGACAGAAGTGTGAAGAATTTTTATCATTTAGCACTTCTGAGGAAGAAAAATCTCCCTGCTTCCTTTTTTTTTTTTTTAAGGAGAAACTTTATAGGAAAGATGATTGTGGGATGGGGGAGGGGAGGAACTATAGTCACAGTGGGAGGAGGAATATTGCAACAATAGAGAAAGTGCTCTAACCATAAGGTCCCCAAAAGCCTCCCTCTCTTTTAAACAATGATTAAAGCAATTCTCCTAACTCCCCAGCGTTTGGAACCCACACTGCAGTGGGTGGTTATCTCTCGTGCACAGAAAGGGTGAGGAAAGGAATGAATAAGAAACTGAAAAGCCTGCCCACAGACAAAAAACGAATTTTAGGTACTGGTCTAAAACTAGTGGGGGAGGAAAATGGGAAGAAGCTAGAAGGCACCAAAGAAAATCAAAGAGTGGCCTTAAAAGGGCTGAGGCTGGGTGAAGAGTAGCTCTTCACGGCTCAGTAACCACGTTCTGCCAACTCAGGAATAAGAAGTGGCACTTCTAAACACAATAGGCTGAGACTCGGCTCCAGGCCACAAAGCCATTCTCAGACAGATGTACCCAATGCCTGTGCTCCCTACAGCACCCAGAGGCTGCTCTCAGGAATGGTGAGGACGTCAGCGGTGGGGTCACTGCATATTTGCAGTATGGCAGGCTGGCGGGCAAGACTCACCTGTAGGTATATGGCCCCACTTCTTCTAACCGAGGGATCTCCCCTCTGAGGATCTCCTCTGGGTTGGTGACATTGAACAAATAGAACTGGGTGTACACTGGCAGAGGCGGCTTCTTCCAGGAGTCAAAGGTCTCGGAACCATTCCTGAGCACAATATTCTAGGGGAGAAAACCAAAAGGAGATTTACAAAGTGTAAAGCAGCTTCTGGCTTTGGACACAGAGGCAGAGAGAGGGGCACTCCCTACTCTGACCTCCTGATTCAGTTATTTTTTCCACAGGCATTCAATTGAAGCCCCTTGAGAGGAGGGCTTATGCCAATATGAAGCCCACAGCTCTTCAGAAATATTTGTGGTAAAGGCAGGATGCTGGAGCCATAGCCCATGGGCAGAAACATGGTGTGACTAAGGCCATAGATCTTTTTTTAACAGCCACAATAATCTATGTACAATGAACCCTTCATGGAATATTTATAAGACAAGACAACCAATTTTACACATAAGAAATGTTATCAAAATTACAACACATAAAACAAAGCTGAAGTGGACAAGCAATTTCTCTTTTTAATTAACACTAGCTTAAACTGTTAAAGAAAGTATCCCAAAGGTCCTATTGGCTGTGTTACACATTCCACTGATAGTCCAGCTGCTGTGGAAGTTAGGCTACTCTGAGAAGCACCACTCATTCCTGGCTTGCACGCAGGACAGAACAGGGAGATGAGCTCAAAAAAGCTAGCTTTTATCAGTATTTGTTTTGTTTTGTTTTTGACAGAGAGACAGAGAAAAGGGGAAGAGCCCAGAGCAGTCTCCACAATTGCTGAACTGGGGGCCTCCCACATGGAGCTTGCCTCAGTGAGAACTGAACTGGGGGCCACACTCCAGTTCAGCATATGACTTGATCCTCAGACCCTGGGGCGGCAAGACCAGCACTCAACCCACTGAGCCATCCTGGCTTCCCCTAAGAAAGCTAGCTTTGTTCCTTTCATTTGCAGTATAACCATACCCATCCCCCACTTCCACCACCAGGGGCTTTTTACAAGTATTTTCTCATTCAATCCCCAACAAACCCATAACACAGAGACCCTTACCTCTGTTTTAAAGGTGAGGAAGCTGACCCTCACTTTGAAGTTGAGTGCTTAGGATATTCTTTGTCTACAATCCTTCCTTCGTTTTTCACCCTTACCATGTGTTATAAACTAAACTGTATCCACTCAGAATTCGTATCCTGAAGTCCTAACCCCAAGTATTTCAGAATGTGACTGTATTTGGAAAGTCTTTAAAGAGAAATGTATGGTTAAATGAGGTCATTTGGGTGAACTGTAATTCAATATGACTAATGTCCCTACAAAAAGAGGATATTGGGGATACCCAGGTAGCTCAGTAGTTGGACACTTGCCTCTCAATTGCGAGGTCCTGAGTTCAATTCCTGGCCTTGGTCCATGCAAACCCCATATGCTGAACTGTGGTACAACTGGTAAGCACTAGGATGGCTCAGCGGGAAAGGTTCTCACCTCTCATGGTGGGACTGGGGAGGCCCCCAGTTCACTCCCCGCCCCTCATGGTCCTATATTCACCTATATGGGATGAAACTATGTAATAATTAATGATGTACAACTGTGGAGACTGCTCTGGGCCCTCCCCACTTCTCTCTGTCTCTCCTTCTCTTTCTCTATCACCTCTCAAACAATAAAATAAATCTTTTTAAGAAAAGGATATTAATACACACACAGGAAAGAGCACGTGAAGACAAAGGAAGAAGAAACCCATCCATATGCCAAGGAGAGAGGCCTCTGAAGACATCAACCTTGCTGACATCTTGACCTCAGACTTCTAGTATTGAAAACTATGACACAATACATTTCTGTTGTTCAAGTCACCCAGTCTGTGGTATTTGTTATGGCAGACCTAGCAAACCCACAGTAGTACACCATGTCCCCCTGAGAGGAGAATTCATCCCACCTTACTGACTTCAGGCTTGGCCAAGTGACTCAATGTGGTCAACAGAATGTGGGTAGAAAGCAAATGCCCTGATTTTAAGCTAAGGTCTTAAGAGGCATGGCAAGTTTCTACCAGCCACCCTCTGCCAAGAGATGAGCATGCCCCAGGTAGCTGTTGATCCTACAGCCAAGGCCCTAAAATGCTGATGTGTGGACCAAACGTGAATGAAGCCTGAACTTCAGTCTAGTTCAGCTGCGCTAGCCAAGCTCAAACTGCAGCCAGCCTGCACACCACACTCAGAAATAAACATTATTTTTACAAGCCACTGAGATGTGGGGATTTGTTTATTATCCAGCATTGCAATAGCAGCCTAATACCACATCCAAGGCTAACAGACAGAAACCACATATTAATATCTAGTAGTCCTAACGGTCCTCGACTTGTTAACAGAGAAAAAACTGCATTCTTACAGTAAAAATTATTGAAGTAGACAAGAAGAAAGATGAAAGCACAGACTGCAAATAATCAGACCAAAATGTGAATAGTGATTAACTGCATGTTGGAAATTTGTTATTTTCTCCTTAGTGAAATTTTACATTTCCAAAAATTTTATAATAAATAAAAGAATTGATTTTGAGCAAAAACTTAAAAAGAAAATAAAAAGAGGAAAAGGAATCTACTGATACAATATAAGGCCACTAGTGAAACAATAACTAGATTCCAAAAGAAGCATCTCCTGATTCCACTTGTCATTCCTCTGGCAGTGAGGATCTGAGTGACAATAAACAAAGGGACTGGCTTCAAAGCATGTTAAAAGCCACCTACTAAAATGTACTGTGACACAGCACACAACAGGATATCGTCTTAGTAGACCAGGCCTCTGATTCAATAGAAGCAATGCCGCAGGGGAGCTTAATGCTATTGCTTCATTATTAAATAGAAAATATCCCAAGACTCTTTGTATGGAAAAATAGAAGCGGCTGTGGAATAAATGCATGCAGAAATCCTAAGCTTGGCAAAGCAAAGCTGGTCATCTGGAGGGCTGGGAGGAAATTCTTGTCCACAAGCTGGCCATGTCAGGGAACCAGGCTTTACTTGTGGTTCGGTATCAGTTCAGAACCTCTATTCATCAGATTTCTATGCACACAGCACATTTGTAAAATTCTTGGCCTTTACTGTTGTCAGAACTGATTTACTGAGTTGACATTGGACTGATGAGACAAAACAGTTTAAAGACAACCCATGAAACCCCTTTCCTCCAACTTCTGGATCCAGCTCAGATGGTGTCCTTGGTAAAGCCCTCACCCTCCCTGTCCTAGTGCTCACTGATCTCTCCCTGCCCCAGTCACAAAGCAGCCTAATCAGTCATTCACCACAGCTTTCTAAAAAGACCTTCGTGGTCCTTTATCTCCTAAACAGGAGTCTTGTCTATCTGAGGAGGAGCCTGACAGTCATGCCCAGTGAGTGAGAAAACACCACTGTGAAGACCCCTGGGTAGACCAGATATAACTCAGAGGCCCAGGACGGGTAAGGGACCGTGCTAAAGGTCATACAGCGACTTAATGTTAGAGCTGGATCTGGAACATAATACAGCTTTTCTCCATTCTCCAGCTCTACCTCACAACAGTTTAATGGGTATAAATACACCATCCATTTTAGTTACACAACTTGCATGGGAGAGTCCCTCCACCATAAAGTACACATACAGCACTCGAAAGAACTTAGTAACATGAATTTAATCTACCTAAAACTAGGTTAACTATGAGAAAGATAACATATAAATACCGTAGACTCTCAGTTAACTGGCACCCATGGGGATTGGTAGGTGCCAGATAAATGTAAACAGACACTCTGTTAACCAGAACTCCAGCAACTGGCACTCTCAAGCAACCGGCAAAATCTCAAGCAACCGGCAAAAAATAAAACTGTCCAGTTAACTGAGAATCTACTGTAATCATTTGTCTTCTATAGGATTCTGAAGGCCCATAGATATTTTAAAAGTTATCTGAATTCATTAAAATAAGAATCTCTTTTTCTTGTCCATAAATTTCCAGAAAAGGACAGGGCAATAATTTTCCCTCCTCCATGAATTATTAATTCCTTGAGTAGCCCCCCTTCAAACATATGGATCATCCCTTCCTTTCAATCCTGTAACATATTATATATGAATTTCTTAGGGAAAAAAGTGTTTAGGACAAAAAACATCTAAAAATTTAAGTTAACAGTAATCAACATGAAGCAGGTGATATTAACAACTGACAATGAAAAGGAAATTGCAGCTACTCAATATGGTAACATTAGGTTAATTGTTGGCTTTTCAAAAGAGAGGGTGTTGACCTAAACATAAAGGGTTGTTGTTTGTTTTCTTTAATCCTTCCCAAGGTGTCTAAAACAATGCAGTTCCTGGAAAAGTATCTGTTCAATCAACAGAATATAGTACTACAAAACTTACACACTAGCTTACACTGACTTTGCTTAGAAGACTTGGGAGGGAAGAACTTGATATGAGGCTTTAAAAGAGAAGAAAGCCGTGAACAGTCAAACCCAAAGCCACAGGGCCAGCAACGAGATAGTGACAAATCCAAGTCGTCTTTAAAGTGTACCCACAGGAAGTGGCTGTTCACTGGCGACTTCAGTTACATTGAGATACGAAGAAAGCAATAGCTTCATTAGAATCACAGAAACATGTGGATCTAACACCTATCAGTGAGCATCTTATCAGTAATCCAGCACCCTCAAGAGCTCAGAGTGCAGCCAGTTCCTTTTGTGGGTGGAAAAAAAAATCTGTGTCCTTCATGACCCCTTTTACTAACAAGTATTTAAAGCAGTGCTGCACCCATGGTTTTCTTTCAAAGTACAGAACTATGCATGTATGGTAAATCATGAAACAATACGTATGGGCTAGCATTGTAGAAGATACCCAGCAACACAGATATGGCTTCTAGGAACTTAGCTTCTATTTAGGGGAATATTAATGCACATATGTAAGATCATCCACAACATAAAGTAGCATGTGATAAAATGGCCAAGGAGTATGCATCTATACCAGACCACGGTTTCTATAGTGGTTAGACATGGATTCTGTGAACTGAGATGGAGAAAGGTGGTACTTAAAATGAGGGAGGTCCCGGGAGTGGGCACCTGAAGGACAGCCAGGGTTGATTCTACTATCCTGTGTGGCTGGATAGAGTGAGCGCTTCCTTACTAACGGCTCCATGTCCACCTTTCCTGGAGCCTCTGCTTAGCCTGAAAGATGGTGGCTGTGGAGAATGAGACAATAAAAGATAGAGATGAGACAGTATTAGGTGTGACTGAGTGTGGGTTTTATAGGGTGTAGGGAGATTCATTTAGAAGGCAGCTTGGGGTCACAGGAGTCTAGATTTTATCCGATATACCCTGGGGAGCCATGGAAAGTTTGTGAGCTTCAGAACATTATCAAGAGCCAGGCACTCTGTTGCCTCATCTCATCTAATCCCCTTCATAGTCTACAAGGTGAAGATCATCTTCCCAATTTTACATTTCAGGAGACCAAAGCTCAAAAAGGTTAGGAGAATGTCTGAGGTTTGCTCATAGCAGAAAGAGCCAGCCTCCCACCCAGGACTCGCTGCAAACCTGTGCTCCTGGCAACGGTGAGTTTCATCAGAACCCCATGCTCCTGGAAGACAGCGATGGTTCAGAAGCCCCCATTCGTGTTCCAGGAAGTGCTTACTGCAAAAAACACCCTTTCCCATGCCTTAGCTAAAGATTCACAGATGGGGGAAGCCGGGATGGCTCAGTGGGTTAAGCACTCACTTTGCAGCACCGGGAACCAGGGATCGAATCGTGGCCCCGGCCCGTGCGGAACCATATGCTGAAGTGGGAGCTCCCCCAGTTCAGTTCTCTCTCTGTCTCTGCCTTTGTATCTCTCTATCTCTGTCAAAAAACAATAAAAATAAATAAATATTTAAAAAAAAAAAAAAAAGATTCACAGATGTCCCCCTTTCCTACCTAAGACAAGGCCAGACACCTCCAGACTCCCATTCTTTGCCTCATAATTGATCAGCTGAACTGCTTGTTCCCACCAATCAATGGGAACAAAATGTTTGTTAATGTACAGCACGGTGACTGTAGTTAACAAGACTAAATAGGGTCTTGTATACAACAGTATACTTGAAAGCTGCTAAGAGAATGTCACCACATGCAGACACAGAAAGGTAACTCTGTGAAGGGACGGATATGTTAATTAACTTGATTGTGGTCATCATTTCACAATGTATATGCATATCAAACATCATGCTATACACCTTAAGTATATGCAATTTTAATTTGTCAATCATGCTTAAATAAAGCTGAGGGAGAAATGCTTGTTAGTCAGATTTTTGTTACCTTTTTCTCCTCCTTATAAAAGAAAAGCCCTTATAAGAGGCTAACCCTGAGGCTCCCACAGGCCATCTAGTCAGAGGTTCTCTTTTTTGCAAGCCCCCCCTCCTGCTGCAATAATCCTTTCAATTAGTAGTCATCCTTTCAAATAGTCTCCAAAGCAAAGTCAGATTTGTTTATTATGGGACACTCCTATGGCGCCTGGCTGCCTACTTTGGATTGACACAGGCAGGAAGTGTTTTAGAAGGTTACGCAGGACACAAGTGGGAAGTTAAGATCATCATCAAGATTAAATGAGGTCTCAGCAAAGTGCTTGGCTCAGGCCACACTCAAAACGCTCCATAACTGGTGACTGATTTTGTTGATTACCATCTTCAAGTTGGGAAAGAGAGGGTTCTAGGACTTGGTTTGAATTAAAAAAGGAATTATGTCACTCCCATTAGTGTGCTCAAAGACAGACAACCCAGCAATGTTAAACAATAAAAGAGAAAAACAAAAAAACAAGAAAGTCTTTAGTCAGGATCCTCTCTTCTAGATAATTCAGTTTAGGTTGAAACAACAAAGATGGAGCATGAAATTAGAAATAACCAAGATGTTGTGAAGGAAAGTAATGACTTAGTAAATTGTGATTAATTCACAGGTTGGAGTAAAAAGCAACCATTAAAAATTACAAAAACTACACAGAAATAAGAAACATGCTCATTATCTACACTAAATGGAAAAAGCAGACAATGTAAAATATATCTTTGCGTGGACAAGATTAACAGATAAAATAAGAACATGAAAACATTAGGGGGGTGAAGTATAGCTAATTTAAAATTTTCAGTTTCTGGTGATCCTCAAAATCTCTAAGCCTTCACAGGAAACATCTAATAGAACTGGGATTACGAGGAGTCTTCCAGTCTCTCTGTTACGTTTTTCTGCATTGTTTGGATTTTTTTTTACAACAGAAATAAATGCTTCTGTTAGCAGAAAAGAAAATCATTGTTCCCTTATAATTTTTTTTTTTCCTAAAGTGAAAATCTAAGAAAGTAACTCAGATTCTAGAAAATGTTATTAATAGGCTCTAAGGGAAAAGAGGAATGTATGAAAAGAGAATCAATTTCATCTAGGCGTTTCCTCTGTTCTTGCAAAACAAAGCTCCCTACTCAGCTGTGGTCGCTCTTCCCCAAGAGACCCCACCCCCACACAGGGCTTTACAGTATTTCTTTTCCGATTATTGTCAGGATGATTGATTTAGCATTCTGTATTCCTCACTAGCTTTTCCTAACCAAGCATCACAGTATGGGGAGAACTTCAGAGTCAGAAAGGATTTGCAATCAAATTTATTTATGAAAGTAAAGAAAATCCCCTCTGGATTATGAACCCCCGAAAGAGCCAGAAAGTGTGACTGAACAGATGGTCAACTGCCCAAGTTTACCTTGGCTTGTTTGTATCTAGCTCTTAGGCAACCAGAAGTCCAAAGACAAGTGGAAGAGTTTCCAGAATGAAGGAGGGAAAAATCCCTTCCAGAAGGAAGGGTGAAACTGGCTATTCTTACAACAGTCTGACTTAAACCTGTTCCTCTAAGCTTCAAGGTGACTCAGGAAATTTCAAGATAGAAACAAACATCTAGTAGACTTGAGTCCTAAACTTAAAAAAAAATGGCAAATGAAAAACCTAACAGTAAAAAACAATCCTTGACAGCCTGACAGAATCATACTGATCGCAGATGCTGTTACAACTTAGGGTTCTCCCTGTCTGCCTCCACCCCAACCATACATAGTACTCCCCCTGGCTAATCTCAGCAGAGTTAACACCCACACAAGTCTCACACCACCTTTTATTCCATTCAAATCTTGCCCTCAAGAGTGATGGCTTGTCTTGCGCCTTTAATGTGTCTCTTTTCCTCCACCCCAAGTGGCTGCACATTTGTCAAGGAACCCACTGTAATTCTCAAACCAAGTGGGATGTGTGTGCACATATACTCTAAGTAAGGAAGGAGAGAACAGAGGGAAATTCATACATACAGCTGACAACATTTCTAAAACAGTTGCTTCTTTATTTTTATCTCCTTCCCTGGCCCCTGAGCTCAGAGAATGACAACAGCAGTTACTACCACGGCCAGCTGCAACTTACTTTGAGTCTCCAGGAGTCATGTGCTGTGCTGGAGCTCTAAGCCTTACACCACTCTGCAAGGTCCCATGCTACAGATAAGGAAAGGGTGGCACTGACTTTCCCAAGCTCAGAGGGTCAGTATGGTGTCAAATCCAGCCAAGTTCAGGTCTGTGGGTTTGCAAAGCCCAGACATACCGTTTTAAACAGGACACAAAACAACGGCACTGTACCGGTTCAAAAGGGACATATGGTCAACCGACTGACACCTTGAATTTAGCCCAGTGAGACTAGGCTGATCATACACCCCATTTGTAACAGGACAGTACCGCTGTTTCCTGTCCCATTTACAGCAGGACGTCTGGTCAGCCTAATGCCTGGCCACTCCAGCAGCTGCCACCCTCAGGGTAGAGCTGCCAGATTTAGCTAATAAAAACACAGAGTGCCCGAGTAAGTCCCAAATACTACATGAGCTATGTCAGAAATGCTTTCATTCTTAGGAGCTTCATGCTGAAGGATTCAGGAGCAGAGTGTTGTAATGTCTGCAACTTGCATTCAGACAATTCAAGAAAACATATGTATCAGAGAAAGATGAGGTAAATATGGCCGGATGTTAGCAAATCATAAATTAAAGTGAATCAAATGAGTGCACGAGACACACTAAGATATTATTCATTGTTTATCTGAAGTTCAAATTGAACTAGGCATCCTGTATTTTATCTGGCAACCCGACACCCCAGAGAAACTGTGAAACTGTGGAGAAACCGTCAGTTAGATTCTGAGACCTTCCTGGGGAGTCGGCCCTTCCACCTGAAGGAGAAGAAACTAGGGCAGCTGTGTGAGGTCATGGTGAACCAACTCCGGGGCTGGAACAGACCCATACGAAACAGAAAGGAAGAACTGAGCTCTCAAGTTCCCAGGCGGCTGTTCGGCCCAGGTTATGCTAGTGTCCACACAGCACCTCGATCTCCTGCCACAAGATGGTCTAGAGGGGGCTGCAGTTTGACCTTCCACTTTGAATTTCTGCTCCAGATCCTCAGGGTATTCAACTATACACTCCACAGGGCACACTTTGCAGGAGTACTAACCAGTAATAGCCCTAAGCTCACGCCTGGAGAAGGCTGCACAGGAAGTTGCTCGTTCCACCTGATACACGGAGCCAGTCTCCCTGGTTCACAAGGAGCCCTTTGCTCAGTGTAAACACAAAGCTGTGGCTTGGGAACAACTGATGCCCCTCACTAAGGATTCTGGTATGGTGGTGACAGCCACCAGACAAACCACAGAATTAGCAGAGTTTTCTAGTTATAACAAATTAAAAACCAACATAAGGTCCTCAATCAAGTTTTACAATGTGATTTTGGATATTGCTCATTAATTTGAGCCAAGCGGAAGATGATGGATTTTTCCAGGTATAATATTGTGGCACTACCACCAAAGGTAATATTGGAAAGATTATCAAGTTATGCGGTGAATCTGCAAGGTCAACCGCCAAAACAATCATTTGGACTGAAAAACGTACTTTTCAGTTAATAAGCCAATATGTACATACTGAGCTTTCTACATGCCCAACAGGCATAGGCTGTGTTCCCAAGAAAACATTTAGCTAAGCACACCAAATGGACATGAATGTAACAGTTAGTGAACAATGATTTGCAATCATTCCGCCCAAAGAAGGGCTTATGCCTGAAATTATCTGGATCATTTCAGTTACATGGCTCCATCCTAAATCCCCATTTGTACATCTCACAGGCTACGCAAAGTCAACGGGGCAAAAACTGATTTTCTCCCCCAGTCAATCACTAAGTCCTACTGATTTTACCTCCTCCTCTTCTCCATTTCTATTCCTGTGCCCACTGTGTCACCAGACTGGATGGTGGCAACACTATGGATAGTCGCCAAACAGGTCTCCTCTCCAGCCTTGTTCCTTTCAAATCCATTATCTACCTCAGCCTCCAGAGACTTCTATCTAAAGTGCCTATCTGAGCTGACACTCCCCATTGCCCGCAGGATAAAGTCCGGGGTCCCTGACCTGCTACACTAAGCCCTACTGTGATTTGACACAGCCCATCACCTGTCACCTGTCTCCCTGGCAGGCAGTTTATGGACCAGCAGCACTCAGCCACCCGTTGTTTCCAAGGCTGGATTAGCTGCTTCTGCCATGAGCTGACATGACTTGATGCAGCCACAAGACACATGACACATCCAAGTCAACCTGGTAGAGCTCGTTCGGAAGGCAACAAGTAGGAGGGTTGTTGAACCAGCTGTCCTGGTGTAAGCCACTTCCAAATGATAAAAATAAGCATGCAGGAAATTGTGTTAGGCTTTAATGGGAATCAGTAATACTTCAAAGAAAACTTTCAGGATTCAAGGGTATTACTGCTAGTTGTCCTTTTAGTTCAACAGAGTGCTACTCAATAATTAAACACAACTTCAGTATCCATGCTGCCATCTACACAGTCTAAATTCACCCAGAGATAATGCAGACCAACCTTGAGAACCTGGCCTACCAGCATGTGGATCATTCTCACTGGACTCCAGATTAATACAACTCACCAAATAGCAAAACACCAGCTGCTTTCCCTGTGTTTTTTAAAATTTCTCCCTGCAATTAAGCAAACCAAATCTAAACTCTTATAGTAATATAAGTAATTTGTACTACTTACCTTTTTATTTTATTCTCTCTTGAGGTAAGAGAAATAAGCTGCCATTAACATTCTATCCTTATTCTCTGACCTTATTTTATTTAACTCAGGAACAAATGCACCGGCATTCTTTAAAAAAAAAAAAAGTCACTATTGTTGAACTTATTTTGCTTTAATTGCAGCTGTAATAATTTCAGATAATATGATCTGATAGTTGAGATTCAAATGATAGTTCATATGTAAGCTGCTACTCTGTCTATAAATTACATACAGGAGAATATAGTGGGATAGCTATCCTGAAAAAAGCTCCTTCCATAAAACACCCACTGGAACACTTAAAAAGCTTCCAGGTAATTACAAATGTGAAACCAAGGTTGAGAACTGCTAACCTAAAAAGAGAAAAAGCAGCCACAAGATAGATCCTGAATCATAAAGACTGGGTGAAAATTGGGGAAATATATGTGTATTTGGGGGGAGTGGTTGAGAAAGAAAAATTTTAAGATGTGAATAAATAAGAAGTATGGCATGAGAATAATGTCTGGGTTCTGTGTGTGACTTGTAGAGCCAATCTTCTTATTTTACAACCTGTTTGGTTGTGATTATATCTGTCAAAGATGAAATAAGTGATGTTTTCATTTATTTGTATTTATGTCCCCTGTTCCTTCCATTACTCTTGATTATTAGAAGTACAGTATTAACAGCAAACATCCTTCAAATGGGACTTGTGGAAGCGAGTACATTGCTCTAAAAATGGCATTTTGCCTCTCTATCTAGACAGGATATAAAGCTCAGATGCTGGAGGGGCCAGGGGAGCAAGGTAAATGAGTGAGATGGGCGTGAGCTTGCATACCTGTTGCATGTCAAACCATAGCAATCACATTCACTTCTCCATAGAAATATGCCCTGGCCCATTTTTATTGAACATTTGACCCTCTCAGGCTTTCATTTGCCTTCTTTTGGTAAAGAGGGTCAGATACAGATTATTTCTCTACTCTAAGAGAGTCCACTGAGCAAGCACAGTGACAAAGGACAACTTCACTGGACCTCAGAATCAAGAAGCCAACGGGAGTGTGAAAGACGATGGGAACTGGGAGGAAGGTCCCATCTGAAGGGCAGCCTCTGTTCTGCACAGACAGCTGCCACTCAGGACTGGGGTGGGGCCACCACAGCTGAGCATCCACACGCTTCAGAGAAGCTGGATATCTAGATGATTGGATGAATTTCCAGATTTTAAAGGTATAAACTATTAGTGAGGCAAACGTGACCAGTGGCTTACGAAGTGGAACAAAAATGTGAAGCTAAACAACAAGAACAATATGATTCCCAAAGACATAAGTTTTCATCTGTTCATCCTTCCATTCATCCAAACAATATTTACTGACTGTTTACTTTGTATGACATTGCCTTTGGCAATAAAAGATGATCCAAGGCTAATATGGTAGGACCCCCTACCCACACAGACAGCTTTCAGGCTAGTGTTAAGTGCTAAGTCATGTCATATGGACTGAAAATCCCAGGCGAGGCTGAGGCTAGAGGGGAATCATTCAGTAATCCAATTATGAAGATGCTAATATTATAGTCAAGTCTGATTAGCACACAGGAAAAGACAGGAGGCTCACAGAACCTAAATCAGTGGGGGCCCAAACTACTATCTTTAACACTAGATTCATGGGTAAACTAAAAGGACATACAAATTTGTAACATACTAACCAAAATCCTGGTGGTTTGAAAACATTAATAATATAGTGTCCAAACAGTCTTACAGATATATAGCAGGAATATTACATTGGTATTTTTTATTATTCCTTTTTTTAAAAAATATTTATTTATTATTATTTTGTTGTTGTTAAATTTATTGGGGTGACATTAATTGATATAATTACCGTATTTTCCGGCGTATAAGATAACCAGGCGTATAAGACGACCCCCTAATTTTACAGTTAAAACACAGGTTTAGGCCTATATTCGCTGTATAAGACTACCCCCCACTTCCGAGGCTGTAGTCTTATACAGTGAATATAGGCCTAAACCTATGTTTTAACTGTAAAATTAGGGGGTCGTCTTATACGCCCGGTCGTCTTATACGCCAGAAAATATGGTACATTGTTTCCAGGTGTACAATTCTACATTACATTGTCTATACATCTATACAATGTACAATGTAGAATTTTTTTATTATTCTAAAAATAACAATTAATGAAATGAAAACTAGATCAGCAGTTCTCAAACCGCTCTCAGGGGTTCCACAAGATCAAAACTACTCTTGTAATAATACTAAGACATCATGTGACTTTTTCACTCTCTTTCTCTCGTAAGTATAAATGGAGTTTTCTAGAGACTACACAACCTGTGATGATGTCATTGTTCTGTCAGGTGATGGAATATGTGCTTGTCTAGTCTTGTATTTTAAAAATTTATCAGTTTTAATTTAAAATATTAATATTTTAAATATTGACAGATATACCCCAGAGAAACATAAATTCTTGGGGTCCTCAATAGTTTTTAAGAGTGTATAGAGGCCTAAGGCCAAAAGAAATTTTAAGTAGACTATAAATTCTGTAAGAGTAGGGACAGTGTCTTGCATATTACTGTATTCATAACTTTTAGCACACTGCCTCACATGCAGATGGTTCATACTCGGTAAATATTTGCTAAATAAATGAATGACTGCCAAAGTATATACCAAAAAGTGCTTTTAGAGCTGGAGAGCAAAGACTGAAAGTCACCTTTATTTTTCTCAGCTGCTTCTGACTAGTTACTGCTATAGCATTGATTCAAAGTGGTCCCTTCAGTAGTTTATCAGGTATGCAAGTATATATAAGGGCTGTCCGGAAAGTATCCAGCCATGTAACCAATCTCATTATACTGACAATGTTTGGATTTCTTCCAGACAGCCCTTGTATATAGTACATATCTTGATGATATAGGCCATAAATGCTTAGGCACTTGGCCAACATCCTGTAGTTTCATTAATGATCTTGTAATGCCACCTGCTAATTCTTCCCTGGGAACAAGCAAATGTCTGGCAGAACAGATGGCTCCCTTGCTACAGCCTGACATAATAAAATCTTGCACTTTATTGAACAAGAAAGCAAAAACGGTTTCCATAAGCAAGAACATTTTCCTCCCACACCCTAAATCTCTCCTTTAATGTAAATTCACAGAGTAATAGTAACATTCTCAACTAGAACTGCCACCTCTTTTACATCAATTATAGCTCAACAAAGCTGAAATTATAAACAGAGTGGGAATAAAAGTACCCCATTTCTGTAAAGTATATGTGTTATTATATGTGCATCAATAAAAATGTGGAATAATCAACAGTATGTTAACAGTAGTTATCTTTGCTTTATTCATTTTCATTGTATTTGACTTTTTATAAGGGCATGCATTTCTTTTATCATGAAAGTAAATAAAAATAAAGAATAAAATACAAAGTTTTCAAAAAAATGAACTGTCTTCTCAAGGAGGAAGACATGGGCAAAAACACAATCACTATCCAAACCAGCCATGGACTTCATGATTAGCTCTTTAACCTGAGTGTTGTTTGTAAGGAGTATGATTCAGTAGGACTGGTGGAATCTGTATGTCTTCAAACTCCATAAATGATTTAGATACCGTTCTTAGAGTCTAGGGACTACACTGAGAACTACTGGTTTACTCCCTGATCTTAATCATTAATAATGAATGCATTTGTGGTCACTGAATTAGTAAGATCTTGAAAGAAACATAACATGATTTTGGTATCACAAGATCACATTTTTAAAAGCCAGGAAGGAGTAGGATACTTTTGCTTAGGAGTTAAAGAATCTTGCAAGGGTACTGCATTTGTTTATAAATCGATTTCAGCTTGTGCTGAGCCAATCACATTACTCTGTGACAAATTTAGAAAGGAGAAACTAAGAGATGAAGCCTGTTCATGGGACGCTCGGCAGCTGGAGGGTCACACAGGGTTGGGGCTGAGGAAACCCCAGATGAGTAAACAGCGTGGGCCCAACAAGTAAACAGAGGAAGCTGGTTGATGGGGAAAGCAGAGGAAAGAAGAGACACGAGTATGCCCAGTCCTGCTGACTTTCCAGTTTCTAGTGTTCTCTCCAAAGTCCTTTCCATGCTATCGTGCACATGCTTACATTCCTATGAGCTTCTTCTCACAGCTTTAATAAAAGAAAACAATCCTCTTTCTTAAGCTAACTCGAGTGAGCTTCAGCTCCTCAAAGAGCATTGCTCCTCTTTAATGCCAAGAAGTGGAGAACAGTACGGTGTGTGAGGATAGAATGTAGTGTCCAAGCCAGGAAGCTTTTGAAAGAAAAGAGGATTCTAATAATTATGCCAGGGCAATAGGCATAAAACAGGACTGTCACAGGCAATGGGAGGTATGGTCATCCTTGGGAAGGGAAATGTGAATCAGGAGACCCAACTTACACACCTAACCCTAACCACACCCCTTCCTTTTCATCTGGCCTTCCATAAGTCGTTCATCTAAGCTTCTAGTGTCATGTAAATATAAAGGCAAATTGATACCTACCCTCACCCATTTAAAAATAGACATAGTCTCAGTTTCCTTAACTATAAAATAATAGATTAAATGATGCCTACAGTTTTTTCTTATTCTAAGTCTTCATAACTTAGAAGGCAACTTGGGAGATGAGGTAGATAATGCAAAAGGGAGCCCTTTAGGAATATATATATATATATATATATATATATATATATATATATATATATATATATTTGATTGTCTTTACATAAACAACAATGTATTTTACTAATTTGACTTAAAAAATAAGACCCACATATACGAGGGTTGTCTAGAAAAAATCTAGCCATAAATGCCTCTGTTCATATTACATGGCAATGGGAGGTATGTTTCCGGACAGCCCACCTATTCACCAATCAATGTTATTTGGTTGAATTATCAGTGATTATATTTCTTGAGGTATCAGTAGAATAGCTCCACAGATGCTATGGCTCCCAAAAGAGACTAGCTGGTACTAGTTGCCCAGAGCCTCAAGTTCTAGCAAGGATAAAGGCATTTGTCCTGTTCATCTCATCCCTGAGACCTAATGCTATTTGTCCTTCTCCGGCTTGTGAATAGGCAGCAAAAGGTGAACCGTCTCTTTCCTTCTTACCAGTCCCCTTGCCAGCCCATCTCTTATTAATCAGCCCTGACTTTGGACAGCTCTGCCTCCCATTTCTGGGAGATGCTCAAACTGTCAGCTAGTCTAAGGCCAACTTTAATATTGTGAGCTGCACAGCAGGTTTCAATCTCAGGAGTTTGGAGCTAAAAGAGACTTGATCTACTACATAAGTTTCAGTTCCTAGATGAGAAAAGAATAGCCAGAAATAATAACAATTGTTAATATTTGGGCATTATGAAAGGACTGTGCTAGATGCTTTACACCAATCATTTTATTTTATTTCATTCTCACAACAACCCTAAAGTAGGTCTTCTTATTACCCTCATTTTCAGAATAAGGAACCTGAGGTTTTGAGGGGTTCAGTAATTTGCTACTCAGCTTATTCCACTTAATCTAAGTATTTATTAGCAACAGAAAAAAGGAATTTTAACCATGTTCTACTGATTCTCGCGACACTGTTCTTTCAACTAAAATAATTAAGTGAGGCAACAGGCATTCAGTATGTACCTACCAAGTAAGTACCAGGCACTGTGCTAGGTGCTAGGACAATCAGTGGTTACCGAATGAAATTAAATGTAATATAAAATCCTGCCCTTCTAGGCTCTGCAGAGGAAAAGAGATTGCTGGGTTTCCACAAACCTCTGTCACCAGGGAAGTCAAAATGCTTGACAGAGAAGTTCTGGTTAACACTCAGAATATTCCCCAAGAACAGCATAGGTGCAGACAAGGATGGAGGCATTACTATGGCTCCTTCGCAATTGAGAAAACTGAAGAAGAAATAACTACAGTTTGCCCAATACAAGACAATAACCAGTGAGGCCAAGAATGAAACTAAAATTAAAATCTCCTTTCAGTTGTCCCTGGTCACACTGCAGGATTCAAAGACAATTATCACTTGAGGCAAATTCTTCTGATAGAAATTATGTTACTAAGCTTCTGGCAATCACTCATTTGAATTTCATCCCTTTTTGATGTAGACAAGCCAGGGCATGGACAATCTTCAAATGAAACAACTAAGAACTGGGAGTATCAGAGTGGATTATATTACAACTTCATTAAAGTCAAGTTATGAATCAATCATTCCCAAATAATACTAATGGAAATAATTACGGCAGCAATAATTGATCACCTATTCCATGCCTGATAACTGTGCTGAGTGCTCTACATAGATCACCTCACAGTCTCACAACAGCACACACTGAGATAGATCTACAATAGGGTTTGTGTGTAGCTTATAGAGCTAGGCCCTTTCTAAGAAAAAGAAAATTTTGGATACAGAATTAGGTACCAGGCCTCAGAAAGGCCTATGCAAATGAGGGGCCAGAATCTTAAGCTTTGTGAGTTTAGTGACAAACGCAGCACTGTGCCCAAGACAATTAACACCCTTGCTTTTTCAAGTAATGAAACTAAAGCTCAGAGAAGTAACTTGCCCAAAGTCAAAAGCTTGTAAATGGCAAGGCTAGGAATTTAACACAGGATGTCTGACTTCAAATTTCATATATTTTTTTCTTTGCTTATATGACTTCTAACAAAAATAAAACTGCCATAATTTACAAAGCACTACCTATACCCCAAGAAAATTACAAATTACACCATTTCCCTTAATAATGCTTATAATCTCTCTGTGTGATTATTATCCTCATTTATAGAGGGGGAAACCCAGAATCAATAAAGGTGATCAATACAGGTGAGCCAGGTGATCCAGGTGAGCGACAGTTGACTTAGTGTTCCCATATCTGTCCACTGAAACTAGCCTGTCATTTGGTTTCACACACCACATTGTGCAGTGTTCCTTAATGGAGTTGGGCAAATCTTAAAGTTCACTTATCATATACTATAATTTAGTAATTGGACCAGAGACTGACTAATCCCCATGGAGAGACCATGTGAAAAGCCAACCACCAAATACAAGTGCAAAGGCAGGCCCCAGCCAAGATGCCTTACAACCACCCCCCTACCCGCCATGAAGCTGAGACCCACTGAGCATTTGAGGGCTGTAACATCTGAGGCACGGGGGAGATCACTCATCTTACAGGGCTCTTCTGAAACAAGCCTTTCAAAGCCACACTAGAAAATTCATATACTGACTGTAATTGGATTGCTTAACTCTAATCACTCAAGCAAGAGTTTACATCCTAAAACAATTTTGCTATGGATTTGCAGTGGACAGGAGTGGACAAGATTCAATTCAGTTTTTTCCTTGACCATTGGTGCTCAGGGAAAACAATGGTCTGAGAAACCCAGACAATGGGGCTTCATCTTCCTTTGGCAATGTGAACTTAAAAAAATTAAATTATGCTTTCCCATAGTGTTTTTTGTTTTTTTAAGTTGCCTTTAACAGTCAAATTTCACTAGCTGATAGCTTCTGGAAACCTCTATTAAAGGAGTATGTCTGTTGCTACTGAAATGAGACCTCTTTACTAACAGGGAGTGCAGGGGTCAAACTGGACCAGGCCTGGGATTTTCTATCCAGCCAGCAGCGAGTGCAAACCAGTGAGAGAAATTAAGCATGCAGTTATGGATGCTAACAAGAAAGCCTGCTCCAATGATTTTCTTTTCTTTAAAGGAAAAAGTGATCCCAGTAACTCTCTCTTGTTCCTCTTTCCTCTTGTTTCTCTCTTGTTCTCTTTGGTGGGTATGGGTGAAAGGGCAGAAGAAATGACCAGCGGTGAAGTTAAATGATGGAAGTCTTCTGAAATCACTAGCCAGCTCTTCAGCCCACTCATGGGCAGGTGGGGGAAGGGGGGCAAGGGAAAGAGGAGAAACAGGTTCAGATTCGTTGAAGAATCAATTAATGCATCTTTGCCTGAATCTTAAGGTTGTCTGAGAAGAGCAAGAATCGATGGTGAGACAAAGCAACAGATTGTTGGTATAAGATACCAAGCTGCTAAAGGAGGGTAGGCACAGACTTGAATAGACTGAAATGTCACCTGGCTACCAATCGCCCTGCCTGGCCCAGCCCAGGAAGGCAAGAACACAATAGACCGCACACACCCCCAACCCCATACCACTTCAAAGGCCACAGCTGGCAGCCAACAAACCTGCCTCTTCTGTGGTATCTTTCATTTAGTTTTGTTTTCTTCGTGAAGTGGGAGAGAAATGAGTTTGGGCCCAACAGAGATTGAGGTGGAGGGAGGGTGGGGTTGGGAGTGGGGGAGATGCAAATGATAGAATATAAGTGAAAGCCTTTTTAAAAGTCTGATCCACGGTCTTATTTGTTATTATAAAGGGAACACAGTCATTGCCATTCTTGGCCATCCTTCTTGACCCTTTAGCTACTTGTTCAAGATGACGAGGAAGAAAGGCAAGCTCTAGTGCGGAGGGTTCGCCGAGGTGCAGATCTGCCCTGCACGAGGCTCAGCGGCGGGCTTGCAAGTGCCCCACGCGCGCGCGCGCGCCCCCCACAGCCCCGCCTCACCTTCTCGATCGTCTGGTTCACGGCCTTCTGGAAGACCCGGGCCACCAGCAGCGTGACGCTGGTCACAAGCAGGAGCAGGGACAGCGTCCCCACCGCGTAGAAGCAGCACCTCCCCATGCTGCGCGCGGCTCACCGGCCGGGCGGCGCCAGCAGTCGGCCCAACGGGAAGGCCGGGACCCTGCGGCTCCCGCGGGCCGGGCGGTGCGCGCGGCTCCGGGCTCCGCGGCGGGGCGGCGAGCCCGCGGGGCACCTGGCCGGCCGGCCGGGGAGGAGAACGAGCCGCTTTGGTTTCGGTTTCCCTCGCTAGGGCATCCGTGGCGCCCGCCTGCCGCAGCTCGGGAGCGAGAGAGGGAGCGCGCAGGCCGTGACGCTCGCTGCCCTGCTCGCCGCACGCCCGGGAGGCGACGGCCAGCAGCTGCGCTGGGAGGCGGGCGGGGCCGAGGCCGAGCCCGCAGTCATGTGCCCCGCGGCGGAGGCCGCGATTCGGCGGGCGCGAGCTGCTCCTCTCCCGGGCGGACCCCTAGCCTGGCCCCGCCGCGCCCCTGCCCACTGGCTGCCGGCCCCGCGATTTTCCCCCAAAGCGCTGGTCCTCCTTGGCTCATTCACTTAGCCACTCCCCAGATGCGTACTGAAGGGCCTACCGAGTGCCAAGTATTGGGCTTTGAGGATGGACAGGACATCACCCGTGTTCTAGGCAAGTTCACAAGTTGCAAGGGGGACACTGTTACATTTATAGCACAGTGTAACGAGTACTTTTAGGAGGTGTGTGCTAAGATCTATGCCAACAAGCACGTTCTGCCCTGTGACCTAGGATCCCACAATCGAACAGGGCTTTGGGGTGGGGGGTGTACAGGGAGGAAAGAAGCATTCCAAGGAGAAGAAAAGGGTATGCTAAGACATCGGGGGTGAAAGAGCAAGATTGTAGGAGGAAAGAAGGAAGATTTTTTTGATTATTGACTCAGGTATGCAGAGTGTGGAGTGGGAGGTGTTGAGCCTCTTGAGGTTAGATTTTAAAGATCTCTGTTTCCCACAGAAGAGTTGGGACTTTATCTCTCAGCAGTGGGAGTCAACAAGAAGCTCCAACCAAGTGGCCCTGACATTCACATCAGCTCAGAGACTCAATAAATACTAATGGAATAAATGTCAACCTTATGCCAGGCCTTGGCTAGGTGCTTGCATACACCCACTTATTTAATACTCACAGCAGCCTTGTGATATATGGCTGCCAGACAGGAGCACTGCAAGAAATGTATGCGGGACAAGGACAGAGAGCGGGACGTGGGATGCTGCTGGGACCCTTGTGAAGGAGAGAGGCAAGGAAGGACGGTTGGGCAGAAGGAAGCATCTTGTATAAGCACAACTCTGAGAAAGTTCAGCAAGGTGCTGGAGGGTACTCCAGCCAAATTGGCCTGTCACAGGAGTCCAGCACATGCCAGACATAGGTCTCTTGTGCTTAGTCATGGGCTGGGAACAACAGCCCTAGGAAACTGGCCTTGGCACCAACTTGGAGATGAATATCAGAAGACAGATTTCAGAGCTCAAACGCTGAGGCAGGGCCACTGGTTAATTATGCTCTGCACTGGAAGATCTGAGAAGTTCATTTTCTTGGCTCCTCTAGTATTAGTATTTCCATTTTACATACAAGCAAACCATGGCTCTAAGAGTTAAGTAACCTAACAAGTTCAACCAGTTGCTAAGTGGTAGATCCTGCCTGGACCAGAATGCAGGCCTAGTGGCCTCCAAAGCCCTTACTTTTTCTGTGCATTGCTGCCTCCCAGTTACCATCAATGAGAATCTGGGGACAAGTTCAGCCGGAAGACTTTGCTAAGGACTTGGCGAGATGCTGTGATGCAGTACCAATGGTGGCAAATCCTTTGACACCTCTTGAGAGGTTGGGTCTATTCGCTTTGAATTGGGGCTGGGTTTAGTGATTCACTAGTCAATAGAATACAGTAGAAATGACCATATCTTGGAACTTCCAAAGCTGGGTGATAAGCACCTTGCAACTTCTGCCTAGGCCTCTGGAAACCTTTGCTCTTGGAACCATGGGACCACTACTAAGTCAGCTACCCTGAGACGTCCATGCTGGAGAGAACATGGGAGAGACTGCAGAGAGATGCCTCGAGCCTGCAGGAAGAGAGGTGGCCTGTGGGTCCCCTGCTGTCCCCAGCCATTTGAGGAGCACCTTGCCCTGCCTGAAATGCAGCATAAAGGACCGCAGTTTTAAGGCAGTAAGTTTGGCATAGTGTGCTACTTGGTTTTAGATCATTGGAGCAGACTGTGAGGGCAAGGCTGAGCATGGGACATGGGCAGTGACGATGGCTGCCCACTCCCAGCCCTACCCAGCTGCAGCTGCAAAAGGTCTTCCAGCAGAAGCGTCAGAGAATCAGGCCTGGGTAGGGTCTGGAATGATTCAAGTCTTACAAGCCTTGTGGCCACAGTGCCTGGGTGATCCTCAGTCCTCGTGGACCCACAATCAGCAGCCTTTCCCTACCCCCAATCCTGCCCTATCCCTGGTTCAGATTCTAGCTATCTACCTAAGCTCTTCCCTGTGCCCCAGTTTGCTTATGGGGCATGCTGGCCCACTACTGTCACCCATCCCCTTCCTCGGCATGGCTTGGGGGCCTCTGCAGGTTGGGTGTGTCCTTTCCTTCATTAACTAGAAAAAAGATTTGAGGGAAGCCTGGATGGCTCGGAGGGTTAAGCGCTCATTTTGCAGCCCTGGGGACTGAGGATCCAACCCCAGCCCCAGCCCATGCAGACCCATATGCTGAACTGGGGTGTGCTTCCCATGTGGGAGGCCCCCAGCCCAGTTCCCACCCTGCGTGGCCCCTGCCCACCTGTGTGGAACCAAACCATGTCGAAAACTGATGATGTACAACTATGGAGACTGCTCTGGGTCCTTCCCCTTCTCTCTGTCTCTCTATGTCTCTGTCTCTCTGTGTCTCTGTCAAAAACAATAAAAATAGGGGAAGCCAGGATGGCTCAGTGGGTTAAGTGCTCACTTTGCAGCGCCAGGGACCAGGGATCGAATCCCGACCGCGGCCCGTGCGGAACCATATGCTGAACTGGGAGCTCCCCCAGTTCAGTTCTCTCTCTGTCTCTGTATCTCTCTCTCTCTCTCTCTCTCTGTCAAAAAACAATAAAAATAAATAAATAAATATTTTTTTAAAAAAGAGACAATTTCTAAAAAAAAAAAAAAAAACAATAAAAATAAATCTTAAAAAGAAAAAGAAAAAAGATTTGGTAACCTGCCTGCCTGATTATTCGCACCTGGAGGTTCACTCTCAAATGGAATTCTCCCTTCCCTCTGTCCTGACCTAGACCAGATTTTCTGTTTGCCAGCTCCATTCTTAAGAGCAGACTTCATAGTTACCCCGTCACTTTAGCCGTGGGCCACCAGTCTTTCTTCTCATGGTTCACTGAGGTCTCTCCTGGCCTCTTGTCTGGACCACTAGGGAGTAACAAACTGTGGGGATGGAGGGAGGAACCCAGATGTGCTAAACGCGTCTCTGTGGGGGGAGTTTCTGAACAAAGCTTTCCAACTCGGTGGCCCTCAGTTTACCTTCCCTTCGAGGCTCTCTCCCTTGGGCAACACCACTCTGTTGTTTCCACTGTCAGGTGGTTGGAAAGCTGCTTCCCCTTTAAAAGTCTGGTGCAAACTGGACAAAAACCTCCTTCTTGGTTCCTCTTAGCACAGCTGAGCAGGCCAGCATTTTAACAATGTACTAAACACGAACAGAGAACAAAAAGGACCTAATTATTGAAAATCCAAACAGCTTAAAAAACAATTCATGCTCCCAATAGCAGTCTGTGGCCTCACAGTCATTTCTGTCTTACTGTAAGGAGCTGACAGCTTTTTAGCACCTGACCTGGCTGTCTTTGTGTTCAATTCCATCTTCTTCTCCACTCCATGACACCGATGAACAGGGACTTTACTCAAAGTCCCCAAATTCTCATACAAGTTTCCCAAAGCCCCTGGGTCTCTTCTCCTATCTGATCAACAGGACATGTCACCTCCACTGCTAATTAGCGTGATTAAGTCTTTTTATGCCATAGAATCACCTCACTCTGCCGTGGATACTCCACCTTTCCATGCAGGGAGTGGCTGCTCCATGGCAGGTACACCGATTACTAACCCCTATCGCATTCTGGAGGGTCAGGCAACGTGGAGATTACTGCTGCTCCTGGTCAGATGGGGAGGCAACACCCTGGCGACCTTGATTTGCCTAAAATCAGAAAAACAAGAACTTTGAGAAGGACAAGTGCCCTTAAAAAGAATGACTGTTGGTGCCTGTTATAGATTACACAATCATTCAGGACACAGAAAGAGAAAGAGCTTCCTTCACAGGCGCTAAGACAGTCTCCAGGACAACAGACTCTTAAGACCTGGGGAAGCAAGATGGGCTCTTTGGGCCCCACCTTCAATTTAGAATTTTGACATTATACTCAAAGGAGGTTAACCATATAGTCATTGTGTACTTTTATGTTAAAAGTGTAAATGTGGGGGATGCTGGGATGGCTAAACAGGTTGAGACCTTGACCTGCAACCACAAAGTCCAGGGATCGAATCCTGGCACCGGCCTGTGCAAACCCATATGCTGAACTGTGGTGCAACTGGTAACAGAAGGGATGGTGGTAAAAGTTCTCGCCTCCCATGGGGGAGGCCCCCAGTTCAGTTCCCACCCTGCGTGGCCCCACATCCACCTGTGTGGAATGAAATCATGTCACAACTAATGATGTGCAACTATGGAGACTGCTCTGGGCCCTCCCCCCCTTCTCTCTCTCTCTCTCTCCCTCTCTCTCTCTCTCTTTCTCTCTCTCTCCCCCCTTCTCTCAAATAAAATAAATCTTAAAAAAGTAAAAGCATAAATGTGTTTAATGTAAACATTTAAAATACACCACAATTTTTATCATCCCATATGGTAAACAATCTCCAAATATGACTGTCAACAACTCTTCCTTTCTTCATAGGCTCTTCCTGCTTCTCCAATCAAAGGTGAAGTTTATTCCTGTCCCCTTAACTTGGGGCTGGTCTTGTCCTCTGTTTCCACTGATAGAATGTGATGGAACTGATGATAATGCTCAGTTCTAGGTCGGCATTAAGGGACTTGGCAGCTCCTTTCTGTACCTTCTTGGAATACAACCACCATGCTAGACGGTCAGATTCTACCACTTGGTGATTAGAAGCTACATGGAAAGGGACCTTGGAGAATGAAAGCCATCAGGGATATCACAGCCGATCTAACTCCCAAATGAATACAGTCACATGCTACATGGAGAACTGCAGAACTGTGACAAAGTGAATGATAGTGAACTAACTACTAGGTTTTCGTTATGCCATGATAGATAACTGAATTACCATGTTTTGTTATTTATTGATTATTTTAATACTCTAGGAGCCTAAAAAAGAATGGAAGTGACCCTAAACCCTGCTTACATTGTGATCGGCCTGACTCTAAGAGGTTTCTGAAAATTCTTGGCTTGTACTTCAAGCTAAAAAAATCTTTTCTAGTTTGTTTGGTTTTGGTTTTGTCTATATTCTGCTTGGGGTTGTAGAAAAGTGCGACTCTTCCTCTTCAAATCCTTCTTTTTTGTTCCTCTAAGGATACCAAGGTTTTGAAACACAACAACTAGGAAGAAACAACCTATTTTCCTTGTTCCTTCTTCAAACTGATAGAATAGGCAGAAGAGGAGCAAGAAGCAGAAAAGAAATAGCAAAAGCATGTCAATAATATCTGTTGCTTGTACCTCCGCCAAGCACTGCGCTGGACACTGGACTTACTTTATTTAACCCTCTCCATGCTCTATGAAGTTTACACTCTATTTTAAGGATGAGGAAACTGAGGCCCAGAAAGATTGGCAAAGTAATCCAAAGTCACATGTCCACCAGACACTTATGCCAGGTTCTGAGCCTTAACTGCTTGGGACTTCTGGCCTTGTGTTTTCCGAACGCAAAAGGAAAAAAGAGTGGACATTGATGAAAAAGCTGAGCAGTACCAACATTCTTGGTGATACGGGCAAGAAGGAGGGGCAGTGGGGTTGGCATTAGTTGTTTGATGCCAGGACTTCATGTTGGACTAGATTGACAAGCCAGGAATGAGCTGCAGGTTCCCCTCAGCCTCAAGGCTGCTAAAAATGTCATTTCCAATGTATGCTCTGATGTAAAAAGTATCCTGATCTGTTCTCACTTGAGGTAGTTTGATGGTACTTTCTATGAGCAAATAAAGATTGAGTTGTTTGTTCAACTAGCCGTTCAACTCAGTGCAGTAAAGCCAGAATATTATGAAATATCAGTCTGATTCCTGCACATTAGGAAATCAGGGCTAAATAAACAACACAAGAGTTATTCTTTAACGATTTATTCTATGGGTAGTTGTTTTAAATGACAAAGTCGAGTTGGCTCAGTATCTATCTCTGACAGCGGGAAAGGGACACTGGGAGTGAGGAGGGGGCAGCCCTTGTCAGCCCTGCATGGTGAGGAGGAGGCGTTTGGCTGGTGACATGGTGCAGTAAGGGTTTGGGGTGGGGTTTAAGGTAGTAGACTATGGAAAGGGTAAAAGTGAAACCTGCCCCTCACCTGTAGCTTATTTCTCCTAGATTCCTGGCCACTGCACTTATCTTATTCCATGAAACTCTTTGTAATTATTACCTAGAATCCTCTTGTACAGATCCAACTTCAAAGAAGATTGTTATGCAGTTAACTTTAGAACTGTTGGTTTCGAAACTTTCCCAGTTCTCTAATAAACAGCAAACACCAACTCTTCGTAGCCTCAAAGAAGAATGTTTCAGAATATTCATGACTAATGATCGCTTCAATGCACTGCAAGCTCTCAAGCAACACTGTTTTCCTACATTTTAAATAAAACCAGAAGAGACAAAGATACCAATCATGGCTCTTCAAAAAGTTAAATATAGATGTATTATATATTCCAGAAATGCCACTTCTATGTATATACCCCAAATGACTGAAAACAGGGATTTAAATAACTATTTGTACCCAAGTTCATAGCAATATTATTCACAATAGCCAAAGATAGAAACAACCCAAACATCTATCAGCCCATGAATAAACAAACAACATGTGATACATACATACAATATAATGTTATTCAGCCATAGAAAGGAGTAAAATACTGATACATGCTACAACATGATAGATCTTGTAAATAGTATGCTAAGTGAAGGAAGCCAGTCACAAAAGGTCACATATTATAGGATTCCATTTATGTGAGATATCCAGAACAAGTAAAGTCTTAGAGACATGAAACAGTTTGACGGCTATCAGGGACAGGCATAGGAGAAAATAAAGAGTGGTAGCTCAATGGGTATGGGGTTTTCTTTGGGGGTGATGAAAAGTTTTGGAACTAGCTAGAGACTGTGTTTGTACAACAATGTGATTATAGTAATACCACTGAAATGTGCATTCTAAAATGCTTAGTTTTTATGAGAAGACGGGAGAGTATATGAAGGCAATGTATAGATAGATATTGGATACTTCCAAGGATTTTTTTTTTTATTTCTCATATACTGGTTCATATGCTGAATCATATTCACTCAGAATATGATCTTGTGTAAAATTCAGTCATGGTAAGTGAATTCTAGAAAGTTCTAACACTTTTTCCCCATGGAGAAAATAAAGCAGATACCCAGTCATAGGTATGTTCTCTGTTATATAAGAAACATGATTGTCCAAGAATGGCTCTGAGTGTTCGCACAGGGTCAGCTGGGTCCCCAGGAGCTCCCTTATTCCCTCAGCAGAGACAGCAGCCACAGGCAGCTTTCGGTGGGACTGGGGACGTCCTCGCAGCCGTTCTTACTGCCACATGAGGAGCTGTGTATTTCACAGGCCCCAAGGTCCTCAGGTGCAGGGCAGCTGGCATTCCGAATCAACTTCTATAGAGTCAGGACCCTAAACCCAAACTGCCTGGCATTAGGCTATCTGTTTATTCCCTTACAGGCCAGGCCAAGGCCAAGTTCTCATACTTGCCTGACAAGAGGGGAGGTCGAGGGGCGCGGGGAGAAGAGAGAAGCTTTCTCCCCTATCAGCAGAACCCATACACTGTCCAGCGGCCTGGACCCTGGGGTTGTGAGCGTTCCTGTACACCAGTAAAGCCTAGTCCTTAACCTATGCAGGGTGATGTTGTGGAATTAGTCCTGTGCTCTTTAACAATAGCTGACAACCCTCAAGAGATCTACCTGGCATACTGATAGCTATATGTGAAGCCTAAAAAAGAAATCACATATTTAAAAGTAAGGGTCCTTGGCTATTATCAATCAATCAATCAATAATAAATAAATAAATAATAAATTACAAGAGTTGGCAAGAATATGGAGAAAAAAGGATCCTTGTGACATGTTGGTAAGACTGTAAATTGTTGTAGCCACTATAGAAAACAGAATGGGGGTTTCTTCAAAATTTAAAAATATGACCCAGCAATCCCACTTCTGGGTGTGTATCCAGAAGAATTGAAATCAGGATCTCAAAGAGATAGCTGCACCCCCACGCTCACTACAGCATTGCTCACAATAACGAAGATATGGAAGAAATCCAAATATCCATCCATGGCTGAATGGATAAAGAAAATGTGATACATAAATACAATGGATATAATATTACTCAGCCTTTAAAAAAGAAGGAAATTCTGACATTTGAGACAACACAGATAGGCCTGGAGGACATTATGCTAAGTGAAATATGCCAATCACAGAAAGACAAATATTATCCGATTCCACTTACACGTGGCATCTAAAATTGTCAAACTCATAGAAGCAGAGAGTAGAATGGTGTCTGCCAGGCGTTGTGGGGAGGGAAAGCCAGGTAGGTTATTAGTCAAAAGATAGAAAGTTTCAGTTAGACAAGATGAATAAATCTGAGATCTACTGTATAGTATAGAGTCTATAGTTAACGATACTGTATTGTATACTTAAAATTTTTCTAAAAAGGTAAATCTTATGTTAAGTGTTCTTATCACACACACACACATAATAATAAAGAGGGTGGGAGGACAGTTTTGGAGAAGATGGATATGTTTATGGTACAGATCGTGGTGATCGTGGGCGAATACTTATCTCCAAACGCATCAAGTTGTGTATATGACATATGCACAGCTTTTTATGGCTATTATACCTCAATAAAGTAGTTTATAAAACAAAAAGAACTGCCGGGAGGACTCTGTGGTGAAGGTTCTCACATCCCAGGCAGGAGGCCCCCAGATTGGTTCCTGCCCCTCAAGGCCCAACATCCCCCTGTGTGGAATGAAACCATGTCACAACCAATGATGTGCAACTATGGAGACTGCTCTGGGCTCTCCCCCTGCTCTCTCACCTTCTCTCAAAAACATAAAATAAATCTTTTTAAAAAATGCTAAATCCTTGACACTTAATAGAAGGACAACTATGAAGGGAGCTCTACTGGAGGTCAAAGGGGAAGGAATAGTCCACTTCTGGGAAGATTAGATTTGGGCTTCAAAGACATGGGGACCCACTACTAAAGGATTATTAGGCAAAGGGTACAGCATGAACAACATTAATATAGAAAGAGTATGGAAGAGATGAACAGAAAGTAGAATAATATAAGTGGAGAGGAGAAGGAAGGGAAAATCAGGGAAGTATATGGATAGGCCAGATTTGGGAGGCTTTAATGACAGCTAAGAGGATTCTGAAAGCATTCTGTAACTAGTGGTGAGTTGTGGAAGGTGTTAAGGAAGGTTATGGCATTATTAGCTCTGCTTATGCCCAGACTAAAGATTCTTATGTATCAGCGTTCACTCAGGTCAGGCTGAATGTCTCCAGGTCAACTTGGGTTAGGCCAGTATTTCTAAGCCTGGCTCAGCCATCAGGAACTAGGGACAGTTTCCTTTACCTGCACTTCCCTGTCAGATTTTGATTTAGCTCAAGGCAGGCACCTGTTTCTACCATTCTAAAACTATGAGTATGGTCTTTCTAAGACAGTTGGACACTGTCCTGTGTTAGGGCCCTGAGGAGTTTAGCTCTCATTTCACACTTATCCTCAGCTCAGCCACCTGCAGAAGGCAGAGTTCCTAGCTCAGCTCAATGATCACCAAGATTTTGGCAGGTAAAGGCAACTATCAGGCTAGCAAGGAGCAGGCTGCAAGGAGGCAAATCAATGGAATCTATTGCACCTGTTTAGGCCCAGATTCCCAAGGAAGTCCAGGAGGGATGTGATCGGAAGGAGAAAAGGAAGGTGAGCACTCATTTCAGGCATAAAGAAGTGATGTTTTATAGTGTAACTTCTACTCCAGGTACATTCTGGTAGTAGCAAGAGCACATTAACTATCTTACCCCATCAAATGTGATTTGTTCACTAGGGCAAAAATCCTGTGAAATGCTTTATGGAAGCTATACTCTTCCTCTTGCTTCTCAGGAAAAGTCCCTCATCTGAATAGCTGCAGGGGGAACAACCCTCTACTTGTGACAGAAGGAGAAAGGACAACACCTTATTTCCTGGAGTAAACAGGCCAAGAATAACTGAAAAGAGGAAATATGTAACCTATTTTTTTATTTCAAGCTCATGTTGCTAACAGATATTTTCTATGCTTGTAAAAGAGTAAAGAATGGATAAACACAGGGAATGTTTTGGAACCAATATTGCTTGAGTGCTTCCTTTGTTCAAGCAATTGGCTTGCTCAATAGAGTAGCCACCAGCCACATGTGGCTAATTAACACTTTATTCAGTCCATGTTGAAATCTGCTTAAATTTCAAAGACTTAGTATGAAAAAAAAAGTGAAATATCTCATCAATATTTTTATATTCATTACATGTCAAAACCCAAATATTTTGATACATTGGGTTAAATAAGATATGTTATTAAAATTAATTTTATCTGTTTCTTTTTACTTTGTAAAATATGACTACTGAAAATTTTAAATTATATAAAGGCTCACATTTGTGGCTTGCATTTTGTTTCTATTGGAGAGCATAGCTTTAGATGATCTCTGTACTGCATCCCCATAACAATCGTATAATATACCGTAGACTATTTGTAGGTATCTTTTACTGAAGAAGAAACTGTTGAGGTATATTGACTGCAAGTGACTGGCCCAGCATTATTTCATGGTGGGCATGGATTCAAACCCAGGTTGGTCTTCACCACCAAACAGCGGGTGCCAATAAAATGTATACATATTTTAAGGAAAGAAAAAAATGATATTAAAATGGTAATACTCGGTATATACTGATAACAAAAGATGAATACAAGTCACATTTGACTTCTACAATTACAAGACATGCTCAGAGTGGTTACCAGCAGTGTCCAGAGACTTCTGATTATGGTAAACTACTGTTTAAGCAACACTGACCAAAGTTTCCACTTGTATCACTGCACACGCCATTTCAATTTACCATGTGTCTCAAACTTATCACGAATGTGTGCAATTGTCACGCGTGTCGGAGGTTCTGTTGCATAGTCACGTCTCCATTGTCGTCATACTTCCATAATGTTCTCAAATTTTAAATACCACTTCAAAATGGTCTTGCATTACTTGAACAACTGTGCTTCTACCATTTTCTTTGACTGTCCTGCCTGTTGCATGGTGATGCTAGCATTTATTTGATTAACACCATCTTTTGAGCAAATGCCATACTACACATTGCTACCATAATTCAATTCAACTTTGAAAAGTAATACATAGACAACATCTCTTAAAATGTTGGCCCCCACCAGTATTATATTGCTTGTTCAGCTTGGTTAATGAGTCAGTATTTTTCTGAGTGACTCAACTATAGAACTCTGGGTTAGAAGGTCGTTCCCCTACTAATTGTTTGCATGAGCTTGAGTGATTATCTTTATCTCCCTATATCATTAGACATGAGCCTAATAAGTCTAATAGGTCAATAGTGCATTATTTTATTTGAATCCATTTTTGGCTTCACAATCTATGAAACGAAGCTTCAGCTCAACTTAACAAATGTTTCTTTAGTGTCACTAGTACAAAGGTGAAAAAACAAAAAACACCATCATATATGTTAATTCCTGAGAAGAAGTTAATCCTGTTTGTAATAACACCAGAATTAACGAACAAGACATACGGTATTTAAACTTCCCGTTTTGTAAAATGAGAAGCACAATGCTCACATTAAGCTTAATGGATAACAAATACAATTTGGTTTCCAATTGATATTTATTATATTGGGGATTCTAGATAATTTTTTCCATATATTATTACAACTTCATACACAAAGAATCTTATAGGACTTGAATGTTTTTGGACCAAGAAAATCATAGCAACTCTAAAAATGAAAACAAGGGGAAGTAAAACCTGGTGCCATGGTTAGCATTTGTTTTCTATTATTGTCATATTTTAATTTAATTACACCGGTGAGAATTCAAGTCCTCCATAAGACACACCAAATGTTTCTTGCTTCTTATTTTTTAGTGTGTATACTGATCATAATTTGAGCCTCATGAGAAAACATCTCACCCTTTGAGGCCATAATTGACCCTTGAAAGCATGAAGCATGGTTTTGTGGTATCACTTACATTCAATTGTGAAACTTCAAATCAAAGTCTCTGCTCATGACTGAGTGCAACTGATAAGAAAAATCACAAGACCTAGAATCCTCTTCAACTAGGCTCACAAAAAAATTGCCACAGAACATTGCCAGTTCCCATCACAAGTTCTGGCTCCTTGCTTCACCACCTGTCCCGTGTTTCTGTTCTTAGTCCTGCAGACTAACTTGGCTCTGCAGTACATATTGTGTTGGCATTCCACAATCTGCAAACTGTTCTTTGAAATTATTGTGCTCTGTAGTAACTATTTTTCTGGCAACTTTTGTTCCTCCCAACTTCAGATGCTGCACATTTAATTGGTGGCACTCCATTATCAACTGAGTGTGCAATGCTCTTGCTTATTCATTCATTCATGCAATCCTTTCATCTTTCTTCTCTGCTTGTATTCCTCTGTTCTCTCCATAGGCAATCATTCTTAACTGTTTGAAGTATATCTTCCTCTCTATGTGAGTTCTTGTAAATGTAATAAATTTTTGTTTGTATGTGCATGTTTTTCTGTACATCATATTGTAGCAAAATCTCATTCTGTGTCTTTTTTCACTCAGTGCTACTTTAAAAAAGTCTAACCATTTTGCTGAGACTATATATAAACTGTTGTCTTAACTGATGCCTAGCTACCCATTCATTTTTACCCATGCACATCATAGAAATGGACGTGCACATTGCCTTCAGCTCACCAGTACTACTAATAATGCTGCCACAAACATCTTCATTCATCTTCCCTTATGGGTGAGAATTCCTCTGGACTCCTATACCAAGCAGTGGAGATGCTGGGTCACGAATGCATCAGTCAGAGTCCTACGAGGAAAACAGAAACCATGGTAAGTGTGTAAAACTGGGGGACTTTAATGCAGGGAATAGGTTACAGAAGTGATGGATGAGCTGAAAGCCAAACAGAATATGAGTTAAACACTAGCAGGAAAGCTCCTACCACATCAAAACTGCAGGAATTCCTTGTAACAGGAGCCTGAATCCGGTGGAAGCTGGAATTGTATTAAGGCTGGGAGCTGAAAGAGAGGAAAAAGTATAGATATCTCCTTGGAGAGAGAGGGGGAGAGAGAGAGAGAGAGAGAGAGAGAGAGAGAGAGTGAGCCTAACTTTTCCCTTCCTCCTCCCCAGTTTTCTATCAGTGCCTCTGTTAGTTGAAATAATCCCCAAATGCAGCTTGCAGGTGCCAGGTTATCCTTTGGCTTTATTTGGCTATTTTTGTTTTTTGTTTTTGACAGACAGAGAGAGAGAGAGACAGAGAGAGACAGAGACAGAGACAGAGACAGAGACAGAGAGAGAACTGAACTGGGGGCACTCCCCAGTTCAGCATATGGGTCAGCCTGGGCTGGGCCCAGGATTCAATTCTCAGCCCCCAGCACTGCAAAGTGAGCACTTAACCCACTGAGCCACCCCGGCTTCCCTTATTTGGCTGTTTTTTTCAGTTAAGTTGGAAAAATAGCTCATTAATTTTCAACCTTTCTTCTTCTTCTTCTTCTTCTTTTCTTTTCTTTTTTTTTTTTTTTGCATTTTTTACAACTTTTAAAAATTGTGGCAAAATACATACAACATAAAATTTGCTTTTTAAATTATTTGTGAGTGTGCAATTCAGTGGCATTAATACATTTATAATGTTGTGCAACTATCAGCACTATCTATTTCCAAAGTTTTTCATCATCCGAAAGGTAAAATCTGTACCCATTAGGCAATATCTCCCTATTCCTTCTTCCCCCAGTCCCTAGTAACCTCTAAGTTACTTTCTATTTCAATAAATTTTTCTATTCTAGATATTTCATATAAGTGGAGTCATAAAATATTTGTTCTTTTGTATTTGGCTTATTTCACTTAACATAATGTTTTCAAAGTTCATTCATGTTGTAGCATGTATCAAATTTTCATTTCTTGTAGGAAGGGGGAATCAAACATATGGTGATGGAAAGTGAGCCGATTCTGGGTGGTGAGCACACAATGCGATGTATAGACAATGTGATGTAGAATTGTACACCTGGAAACTATGTAATGGTTACTAACCAATGTCACCCCAATAAGTTTAACAATTAAAAAAAGAAGAAACACACAATTTTAATAAAAATCTTTTTTTCATTTATTTTGTAGCTGAAAATTATTCCATTATGTATATTTGTTTGGTTATCCATTTATATGTTGATAGAGATTTGGGTTGTTTCCACCTTCTGGTTATTGTGAATAATGCTGATATTAACATTGATGAACAAATATCTGAGTCTCTTTTTTCCATTCTTTTGGTATATACCTAGAAGTAGAGTTGCTGAGTCATATGTTAAGTCTAAGTTTAGCTTTTTGAGGTCTGCCAAACTTTCCCACAGCACCGTTTTACATTCCCACCAGCAATGCACAGAGTTCCAATCTCTCCATATCGTCATCAACACTATTTCCTTCCTTCCTTCCTTCCTTCCTTCCTTCCTTCCTTCCTTCCTTCCTTCCTTCCTTCCTATTATAGCCATCATAGTTGGTATGAAGTAGTATCTCATTGTGGTTTTGATTTGCATTTCCCTAATGACTAATGATGCTGAGTATCTTTTCTTCTTTTTTCTTTTTTATTAAATTTATTGGGATGATATTGGTTAGTAAAATTACATAGGTTCCAAGTGTACAATAGTTTGGTGGTTGACAGAGGGGGAGGGGAAGGTATTTGGGGAGGGGGAGGGGAAGGTATTTGGGGGAGGGGGAGGGGGCTTCAAGTATATGGTGATGGATGTTGAGTATCCTTTAATGTGTTTACTGGCCATTTATACATCTTCTTTGAAAAAAATGTCTGTTCAAGTCCTTTGCCTATTTTTCAATTGGGTTGTTTCAGTATATCCAACATACTGACCGGTTGAGTCAATATATCAGTATGGGTAGTAGTGTCATCTTAATATTAAGTCTTGTAATCCATAAACATGGGGTGTTTTTTCATTTATTTACATCTTAACTTTTTTCCTTTTTTAGTTTAAGGTCATTTCATTCTAAGAATAATTTTAGGGGAAGCTGGGAAGGCTCGGTGGGTTGAGCGCTGGCTGCAGTGCCAGGGACCCAGGATCGAATCCTGGCCCCAGCCCATGCAGACCCATGTGCTGAACTGGGGAGTGCCCCCAGTTCAGTTCTCTCTCTGTCTCTCTCTCTCTGTCTCTCTCTCTCTCTCTCTGTCAAAAACAATAAAAAAAATTTTAAGAATAATTTTAGCTACATACTATAATTTTAATATTTTTACATTTATTTTTAAATTTCCATTTTGATATCTTTCTACCCATACTTATTTGTGTGTTGTTTTACCTTCAAATAAATGCTTTAAAATTAGTTTATTTTGACAATTAATTTAATTACATTATGATCAGCATATATAAGTTAAATAGCACCAATTCAGAGATGTGCTGAAACTTAATTTATGAACTTGCAAATATAATTTTTCATATGTTCTTGAAAAGAATGTATTTTCTGTGGTTGTTGAATGTGAAGTTGAAGTATATGTTGAAGTTCTACATATACCCATTAGATCAAGCTTTAAATCCTTTGCCCTCACTGATTTTTTTGGTCTTTGATTTCTTACTGAGAGTTATATTAAAATCTTTTTATTACAATAGTGTACTAATCAATTTCTCTATGTAAGTCTATCAATTTTTTTTTTTATATTTTAACCCATATTATTAGGTACACACAAGTTTAGAATTGTATGTCTCTGACTATCTAGTGTGTGTGAATTGAACCTTTTATCATTATACATAATAATATTTAATAATCTTTATATATCTCTAATGGTCTTTTTTGTCTTAAATTCTGTTCTGTCCAGTATTAATATAGTTACATCAGATTTCTTTTGGTTAATTTCTGCCTAATATGTCTTTCTCTATATATCTTTAGTCAATATTGATCTTCTCAATAAAATAAAAAATCAGTATTTCAGAAAAATTCTTTTTTGTTAATCTCCACTAATTAAATGTTGTTATTTCTTTATATAATTCACTTTTTTAAATAATACCAATAATTTACAATTTTATGTTTTCAACATTCTCTTACTTCTTTATATTCATTTTTCTCCCTTTACCTGAAGGGCAACCTTAAGAATTTTCTCTAGTTATGGTTTGTGGATGATAAATTCTGCCATTTTTTGGTTTGCCTGAAAATGTTTTTGAGCCTTATTATTGAAAGATAGTTTTGCTAAGTATACATTCTAAACTGATGGTTGTTTTTACTCAAACCTTGATTATTTTACTGTCTTTGGCTTCTATCATTGCTTTAGAAGTTAATTTTTAGTCTATTTGTTCCTTTGTAAGTAGTCTATCCTCTATTTGGCTACGTTTAATGTCAGCTATTTGTCTTTTGTATTCCTGGTTAAATGGTAAGATTTTATTCTTATTTATCTTATTCAGGGTCAAGTGTTCTTCCTGAAACTGAGGATTTGTATATTTAATCAAGTCTAAACAATTTTCAGCCATTATCTTTTAAGATATTTCCTTTTTCCCATTCTCTTTACCATCTTCTTATGGAAATCTATTAGAAATACAATTTATTAGACCTTACTTTCCTCCATATCTTAATAGTTTAATATGTATCTCTTCCATATATTATATTTCTTTAATTCTCTTGCTATACTCTAGGCATTTATTTAGAGATATCGTGGTTTACTAATTCTCTCTTAAGCTGTTCTAATTGATTGTTAAACTAGTCCACAGGCTTTTTAAGATTTATTTTTATTGTTTTTGATAGAGAGAGAGAGAGACAGACAGAGAGGCAGAGACAGGGGGAGGGCCCAGAGCAGTCTCCATAGCTGCATGTCATTCATATTTCAATACAGTTTCGTTCCACAGGTGGGTGCAGGGCTGTGTAGGGCAGGACCTGGCCCCAGGGCCTCCTATATGGGAAGCACGCCTGAGGTGGGACCCAAGATGGGGGGCCTCCCACATGGGAAGCTCGTCCTGGCAAAAACTAGGGGTATGCCTATCAGTTCAGCATATGAGTCCACACCCCACTTCAGCATAGGGTCCACACTGGCGGGGGCTGGGATTCGATCCTCAGACCCTGGGTCTGCAACGTGAGTGCTCAACCCCTTGAACCATCCCAGCTTCCCCTAGTCTACAGTTTTTAATTGCAATGATTATATTTTTCACTTCTATAAGTTTTATTCAGTTCTTTTTCAAATCTATCTTGAAAAAAGTTTCTTGTACTTTGCTTATATTTTAAATTTCTTCTATTATTTCCTAAACATATTAAACATGCTTATTTTATGTGTGTAAACATATATATTTATATGTAATTAATCATATTTATTTATATTCTGCATCTGAACATCCCAATACATGAAGTTTCCACAATCTGATTTTGTTCTTTGTTGTTCCTACTGACTCTTAGTCATTGTGCCTTGTTTCATCATGGATTTTTGGTTGTTGTTGGCGAGCTTATGCCTGTTTTAATTTAATCTGTAGAAATTTTGTGAGAACTGGGCTGAAGGTATGATTATCTAGGCTCAGTGAAGTCCTGCAGGGATGATTTGTAACACACTGTTCAGATGCCAAGGGTTTCTACAAATCCAGGACCACTTTATAATTTCTCAGCTTAAAGTTCTGTTGTTTTGTTGTTCAAATGCTTTTTTCTGGGAAGTACCATGAACTAAGTATTGCTGAGTATGTACTAAAATGCTACAGAGGCAGTTGTTAGTCTTTGAGTGGGAAAAATGTAATAATAGTGTTTGGCAAACCTGTTACGGATAATCTTATTTGGAAATGAAATGGTTACACTACCTGGCAATAGGATAGAAAATCATCCTCACTCTTAAGTAATGTCTACTCATTAGATTATTATATGCAGCACACTTTACCTTTGTGTTTCAAGAGAAGGAGAGAGAGAGAGAGTCCCTGAGTAATGACTATAAAGTATGAAATATAAGAAATAAAAAGAATGTTCGTTGTCTCCTATCAATATGGAGACAATATTACTACACGGAGCAAATATCAACTTGTGAGGATGTAAAAGTCATTAATATAGGTGCTTTCTTCTTAATTTGTGCAACGAACACTAGAAACTATGTACCAAGATTAAAAGACCAAGTCTGTTTTATTCTCCATTGTATCCCAGTGCCTAGCATGGCCATACAGACAAGAATTATTGAAAGAGTACCTATTTTGTGCCAGGTACAGTACTAGGAACAAGGTGGACATGACCCTTAGCCTCAGTTTTAAAAAGAAATCCTATTTCTTCAAAGTAATTAAGCTTGAATTTGCAATTAAACCAACTAATATCAAAGATAATAAAAATAACTAATTGGGCTTCTTATAATGATTACATTTGTACTTTCCCCCATTATTTGACTTCTATAACAACTCTGTGAAGTAAGCAGGCAAATATACTATCTTCAGTTCATAGCTGAGATGATATTACTCAGCAGTTATTGAAGGATTCTGTATTTACAGCACTGTAAAAACATTTAAGTAATTGGGCCCAGTGGGGTTGCGTAATTATTAAGTGGCAGAGTGTGGATACATCTCAGGCAATGGGCCTCCAAGACTCTCAGCTGAACACATGCATGTGAAGATGCTGGAACTAGTACCACTCAGGACACTTTTAATACTATCCAGATACTTAATAGATTCCCAAAGATGGAACTAATTTATTCCCAGAGAGTCTGAAAATGAGATGACATCTTTAAATGACTATGAAAATTATTCCCACCCCACCAAACAGACACAATTTAACTACTAAAATACTTTTGGGACAGGAGAATGCTTTGCTGCAATTTCCTCCGGAAGTAATGCTTAATAAGATGCTCCTCACTTAATGACAAAGTCCCAGTCCTATGACTATGGTAGGTCGTTAAGTGCATTGGTCCACAAGTTAGGAGCTTAAAGGTGGATGTCTTGTGGTGTGTCCTAGCACCATAGAGTATGTATTTTTCAGTAAATATCCAACACCACACTAATAAATGAAATATATAGTCTTGTGTGATTGTGAAGACTTCATACTAACCGACTGCAGGAAAGACAAATACTAAGAAAGGGGATACCCATGGCTGGAGAAATGGTCGTTAAGTCCAAAGGGTCATTAAACAGGTAGGTCATTAAGTGATTCTAGCTGTTTTTTAAATCAGAAACACTCAGAAGTAACAAGAAAACTTAGCAAAACCAAAACATATCCTCAAACAATCCATATTTACATGGGCATCTGCCCACTACCACCAACTGGTTGGTAACTTCACTGCTGGAAGTGGGTCAAAGCAAAAGAATCAGGTCACACATGGGCTGGAATGGACTCGGAAATCAGCTAGTGACTGAGACATCAGTGCGGAGCCCACAATTTACAGAGGCCACAATGCCCAGGCAGTTCCAAGACCTCCAGGAAAACGTTCCTTGCTAAAATACCTTCCCTTGGGAAAGCCGGGATGGCTCGGTGGATTAAGCACTCACTTTGCAGCCCTGGGGACTGAGGATTGAATCCCAGCCCTGGCCCGTGTGGACCCATATGCTGAACTGGGGAGTGCTCCTAGATCAGGTTCTCACCAGGGTGAGACCCCAGCCCAATTACTGCCCTGTGTAGCCCTGTGCCCACCTGTGGAATGAAACTATGTGGGAAAACCAATGATGTGCAACTATGGAGACTGTTCTGGGCCCTCCCCCTTCTCTCTGTATCTGTCTATGTATCTCTCTGTCAAAAACAATAAAAATAAAAATAAAATCTTTAAAATAAAATATCTTCCCACCATTAGAAATCAGTCTAATTCTTTCCCTCTCTTTCTCTTCTATCTCCCCAGATGCCTTCTTCCTCTATTTTCTTCAGCAAACATTTTTTTTTGAAATGGTGGTGAGCAAGATAGACAAGGCCCATCTTAAGGTAAATTTCTTTTTCTTTTCTTTTCTTTTTTTTTTTTTAGAATCGCTAAATGCTATTATATTATTTTCTTTCTTTTTATTGTTAAATTTTGGGGGGTGACATTGATTGATATCAATTACATTGTTTCCAGCTGTACAATTGTACATTATATTGTATACATTGCATTATGTGCTCACCACCCAGAATCAGCTCACCTTCCATCATTAAGGTAAATTTCAACGGGAAGAAGATGAAAACCGCTTTCCCACAGATGCAAACATAATTAAACCACGGGCCTGGCCCGTCCCCTCTTCCCTCGCCACGGTCCCGGCCGCCCGGCATCGGAGAAGGCTGGGTGGGGTGCAGCCGGGGAGGAGCAGGGGCGAGTTCCCCGGGAGGAGCAAGGCTGCACGGGCGAGTCTGGGCAGAGCCCGGCTAAGGGGTTTTCTAGCGACCCAAGAGACCGCAAGAGTCGCCACCGAAGGCCCAGCGGTTGCCAGAGAGCCAGGGCCACCGTGACGGACCACGCGGACCGCAGACCCCGGTGCCCGGCACGAACTGCCCGCCAAGGTAAGCGCGCCTCATCCCGCGGCTGCCGCGTGGGGGCGCCTGGACCCCGTTCTTGCTGGGGCTGGGGCCGGGTGGCCTAGGGCCACAGAGGGCCCTGCGGGAGGCCCTCCTGCCTTGCCTCAAAATCCTCGGCATCTAAATGAGTAGAATATAAAATAACCAGCGCTCGACTCATTGCACAGCCCCCACCCCCCATCCTTACATCCCCCAGGGGACTGTAGATTAATATATCCATTGCATTTGGGGAATTGACGGCCACAGAATCCTCTGTGGAGATGGTTTAGCCTAGAGCCCTAGACTCACTCTTTCCGGGTTAGCCAACTGGATCCCTGCATCCTGATGGAGGGTCTGCTGCACCTGGAGCCGCTGGTCCGCCACCCAGCCAGTGACTGGAGCCAAGCTGAGCCCGTGTTTGGGGCAGTGTCTCGGGTACTGGGGCAGTGGTGTCACAGCCATAAGGCAGGAACCCAAGGCTTCTTGCCTTTTCTAATTGCTTGAGTTATTAACGAGAATAAAATTTTGCTCTCTTGGAGGCTGCACAATGTGGTGGTGAAGAATTCCAAAGTCTAGGCTCAGAAAGGCTGGAATGGAAGGCCAATGTTCCTCTTGCTTGCAAGGTGACCTTCGGCATATTAATTGTTCCTTCTGGGCACAGTTTTATTAACTGTAAAATGGGGACAATAAGAGGAGTCCGCTTTATAGGATTGTTGTAAGGATTAACCAACCTAGCACATGAAAAGCAGTTACTGGCTCATAGTATGCACTGTATACATGTTAGCAATTATGAACTCTTTGAGAATCTCTTTCTTCTCCCATTTTCAAACATTTTGTTTTGAAATAATTATCTACTCACAAGAAGTTGCAAAAATAGTGCAGCGGTCCTACTACCCTTCCCTCAGCTAGTTCCAGTGGTACCATATTACTTAACTATAGTACATTACCAAGGCAGGAAATCCACATTGACACAATATATTAGCTACAGTAGACTATAGACATTATGTGGATTCCCCCAGTTTTACCTGCGTGTGTGTGTGTAGTTCTGTACAATTTTGTTATATGTATACATCAAAATACAAATTTTTTCTCATCTCAAGGGGACCACTTTGTGCTTCCCCTTCATTATCACTCCTTTCCCCACCCCCAACCATTTGTTCTCCCATTTCCATAGTTTTGTTCTTTTCAGGACATTAGATAGAGTAAAATAGTATAAAATGTTTTGAGATTGGCTCTTTTTCACTTGGCATAAAGACCTTGAGATTCATCCAAGATGTGGTGTGTATTAATTTTGTTCATTTTTATTGCTAAATAGTATTCCATGGTATAGATGTACGACAGTTTGTTTATCCATTTACCTGTTGAAGGACATTCAGGTTGTTTCTAGTTTTTTGGCTATAAACATTTGTGTACAAGTTTTTGTGTGAATGAACATAACTTTTCATTTCTTTAGGATAAATGCTCATATTCTTGAAATTTTTAAGGATGGAGAGATCCATTTGTCATATATACTAGTGACTGTGAAAATAGTAAGTGTTTAGAAAAGATGTTTTCAGTTTTATTTTCTGGGTCAGGCAAAATTTTTTTGTGAACTTAACAAAATGCAGAGAGAAGTTTATTAGCTATGAGAGGAAAAGTGGGGTATCCGGAAGCCCACCCTTTGGACTTATTGCCTGTTCACCTCAGAACTCAGTTTTCTCCTTGAAAAGTGAAGAAGGTAGACTAAATTTCTTTCAGGGTTTCTGCCAACTCTAACATTCTATGAGGCTTGAGCTAACTGACACATTTTCCCCACTTGAGTTATATGACTGTGCTTACGCAAAGTTACTGGTTATCAGATTTGATTTTGTGAAGTGCTTGGATGTTTGATTTAGTCATAAATGGGTGGAAAATACACTTTGTGAAGATCCTTAATACTGTGTGGGTGGGGGGTTACTTCCTAGAAGGTCATGCTGAATGGGTCATCAAATCTCAAGGTTAGATGTAATTTTAAGACCCCTACCACTTAGCTATTTAAGAGTGATTTATTAATTGCAAAAAGCAATTAATATTTGTAAACTCATCTTTTTGTGTCCTTTCATCTAGATCTTCACAGTAGAACTGGATTAGTCCTTCAAGCACACATGCATGCACAGCAAGAAAGAAGTTTCTAGAACTCACAAGAAAAGAATACGAATCAACCTAGAATCTTTTTAAAATGATTAGTGTCTATAAGAATGAATGTAGCAAGGAATATATTTGGTATAACAAACCATTAGAGATAAAAGGGGCTTGGAAACAGAAGAGGCTTCAGGGAAAGGCACCAATAAAATAGAAATATCTGAGTGTGATGTATTAGGATAATGAGAGACCTGCCATTAAGCTGCTCAGATTACAAATCCTGATTGGCAGCAGCAAGATATATTAGATTATTCCGAAACTGGTGTCATTTACTTTCTCTTTGGCCATTTATCTCTTCCATATGGTATTCATGCCCTAACTACTCAATACAAACAGGAGCCTGGTGGGTAAGGAAACGGAGTGAAGCAGGCTGGATATAAGGCAGTAGGGAGAGGTGGAGACTGTGAACAAGAGATCATAGGACTTGTCTAAGAGGGCAATCATTATGCCAATTTTGGCTCTATGGAAAGGTGGACCCAGTGTTCCTAGAGTTCCTGATTTTTGTTCCAGATTACGTATGTGGACTTTTTTTACATGGTAGAAGCTCTACTGCAGTGGTTAAGCACTACCTGAATTAAGATCCCAGCTCTCCCACTTATTAGCTGTGGGACCTTTGACAAGTTATTTTAACTTCTTTGTGCCTCAATTTCCTTATCTGTAAATGGGAGTAACATGTACTAGTATCTACTGCAAAGGATTATTGAGATTTAAATAAGTTAACATAGGTAAAGCACTTAGAACAGTGCCTGTTATACAGAAAGTTCTCAATATATGTTAGCTAGTGTGATTCTTGCTAAAACACTAAGGGGACCAAAGGACAGGTTTGTAGGCCCAAAGCAGCCCATAGACTGCCAATTTGCAACTTTTGACCCCTGGAGTTTAAGGGCTAGACCGAGGCTCACAGAGGTTAAATGAAGTGCCAAGGTCAATCAGCTAGTTAGGACCACGTTGTCACTGGGATCCAGGTTCTTCCCACTGAACGGTGTCCCTTTAAAGGATGAGGAAGAGTCCTGAGAGGAGCCACCCACTTGTGCGTGTCCTTTACAAAGAGAATGGATAGATGAACTGTGTGGCAGTAGTTGGTAATAAGAGGACAGATTTACACAGAGTGACATGGATGGGCCTTTATAATATGGTGCTCGGTAAACAAAAAAAACAGAATAGCACCATTTATGTAAATTAAGGATACAGGCACACAAGGACAATTCGGCTATTATAAGGATATGTACACACAAAAAGGCACATTACAAATCCATTGGAGTGGTTTTGCCTGTGAGGAGGAGAGCAGTGAGACTGGGCTATGGGAGTAACATGGACTAAAGAAAATAGAAGAGGGGCCTTGCACTGACCAGTGAGAATGTACCATAAACTAGGAATATGATTAGCTCCACCTTCCCCCCATGAACTCTTCTTCCCCCACCTCTCCTCCTCACAAAGGCCTCCTTCCAAGTATTGCCTTAGTCCCCTGCTGCACCCTGGGCCTGGGGAGCTGTCACTCACCAGATGACTGCACTTCCCTTGAGGTAATTCGCACTTGACAGGTAAGCAGCTGACAGGTAAACAGCTGCCCAAGGAAATTTGTGGGGGCTGAGGGCTTTTCCTCGAGGAGTGTCACCAGGGCTGGTTGGATGTGAAGAACTCAAGAAAGTCCAACCTGCTGTGACACAGCTGCAGTTCCACAGGCCGCTGCCCCCAGCAAGTGCTGGACCAGCAGTGGGGACTGGAGGTTCCTCTGGCCTCAGACAGCAGGGGGTGTCCTGTGAGGTCTGGTGTG
>PVKE010003692.1:19794-70263 GCA_004027555.1 Craseonycteris thonglongyai | reverse complement strand
CAAAACTAAAAAAAAAAAAAAGAAAAATAAAAAATCAGATAACAAATTAAAACAACTCTTATAAATTAAAAGTATGGAGAAATCAAAGCTTTAGAGAGGGATAGAATATACATTTCAAGAAATTTCCACAAAATAAAACATACACAAAGAGGTGAAACTAAGATAAGAAAACTGAAGGTCCAACCTAGAAGAACAAATTGAGACAGGGACAAAGGGGATCATGAATAAACTAGTTAATTTTAAAGAAAACTTTCCAAAATTAAAGGACAGTTTTTCAGGTTAAAAAGTCCTAGAGGAATTCAGCAATATGAATAATAACAGACCAATGTACAATTGTATAAATTCACTTTATTGGTATGACCTCTTCCTCCCCCCACCCATTACTGGTGTATTAAATTATGAATATGATGCAAATTATGACCTGTTGAATGAGTCTGCAGGTAGCTCCCTCTGAGGCAAGATAGGTGGCCTAGGAAATTGATAACCCCCTCCATGATACAATATGAGGCATGTCACTGGTTATACAAGTAACAAGTGACTATTCAACACCTGCAGCTAGAGAAAGACAAGAGCCAGTTTTATCCACCAGGCTAATCTTTATGACTAGGGACCTAGCCTTTAGCTAACTTAATGTCATTATAATATCATTAGTAGTGTAGTTACTATGACTCTCATAATGCATCTGATGCCAAGATAATTCTGGAGAAACAAAATAAGGAAGAAAAATCGGGAAATGGAGGGTCCCACCTAGGGGGAGGAGATGAATGAATCACATCAATGACACATCACCAATTCTTGCCCTGGGAAGGATAAACACCCTTGATCAGAATTTTCTCAACTTCACTCATTCTCTGAGTTTCAGACTTTCAAGTATGTACTTTCATTTTCAAGTAATCCCTTTTGCTTTCCTGCATTTGTCTAGCTATTGAATTCTTTCTTGCACAGAGACAAGAACCTGGTCACTCTGCTCCAGGCTGAGTCCTCTCTTGGACATTCCCATGAGCCTCTGGGGACAACTCAGCATCCAAGCTCCCACCATGAGAAAGTGAGAATTTCGGGGTCGTTTGGAATGAAAGCACAGCTTTAATACATTCACACAAAGAACAGAAAGTCATCAGATTTATTACTTACAGATCCCAGGAGTGGTGAGGTTCGGGGAGAAAGTGTACACTGAGCTTGGGGAAGGGAGGTCCTATGTCCCAGGTCACAAATGAGCAGGAGGCAAAGAGCAGGGCAACAAGTGTCCATTACCTGTGAAGTGGTTGGGCAGAGATCACTAACTTTTACCAACTCGGCTCTAGATGATTATTTTAAAAGATGCCCTGGAAAAAGCAAAGTAGAAACTTGTGGCAAAAATTCTAAGCCATAGTCTTTATATGTCCAGACTCTAGATGTGAGCAGGGGTGTCTATACTGTAAAATGCCGAGGCAACAACTCAGAACAGACTGTTTCTCATCACAATTAGAGACATTAGAAGGTATTTAATTCTATCAGTTAGCAGGAAAGGAGTCTTCAGATTTCTGAAACCAATACTGGAAACACATCAACACCTTCAAAAATATGAAGAAAAAGATTTTCCAACACAGAATTCAATACCCAGGCAACTACCAGTCAAGAATAAGACTAGATTGAATATACTTTCAAATAGATAAGATCCCACGCTATTGATCTCCCATACATTTACTTTTCTGAAAGCTACTGGGAGAAAGACGGGAGCAGGTCGAGCACTCACAGTGCAGCCCCAGGGTCCAAAAATTGAGTACCAGTCCTGGCTCTGACCCATGCAAACCCATATGTTGAACTGAGGTGTGCTTCTCACTCCAGTTCAGTTCCTGCCTGGATGAGCTTCCCATGTGAGAGGCCCCCTACCTGGTTCCCACACTGAGTGACTCTGTGCCTTCCTGTGAAATGACACTATGTTGAAAACTGACGATGCACAACTATGAAGACTGCCCTGGGCCCTCCCTCTTTTCTCTGTTTCTCTGTTTCTCTTTCTCTCTCTCTCTGTCAAAAACAATAAGATAAATCTAAAAAAAGAAAGAAAGAAAGGGAGAAAGGAAGGAAGGGAGGGAGGGAGGGAGGAAAAGAAAGAAGGAAGGAAGGAAGGAAGGAAGGAAGGAAGGAAGGAAGGAAGGAAGAAAGAAAGAAATCTAGCTAGATATTATTCACCAAAATAAGGGAGTAAACTAGGAAAGAATACATTATGGGACATAAACAGGAGGTTCAACACAAGAGAGAAGCAAAATGAACCACGAGGATGATGGTGAAGAGGGTATAGCTGCTGAGTAACAAATGAAGTGAGTAACCAATCCAGATTGAAGAAGTTAAAAAATGTGTGGCCAGGAAAAAGTTCAGGGCCTCATATCTACAATCAGGTTTTCCTCCAGAGTAAACTATTAGGCATTAAATTAAAGAAACAGTCATTTTCATTGATGACATTCATCATGATGACAATGTAGGGCTAAGACTAAATGACAAGACAATAAAATATACGTTACTATCAGAAATGTTTACACCAAAGCCTGGTTTCTCTGTTTTAGTCAGTGTCCTGGTCAGAGCCATCTCCTTTCTAGAAACTACAATACAGACGAAGCACAAAGCTGCTGAAATAAAAGGAATTATCCTATGTACGTACTTCCTTATATACACATAGAATGTTTCTGTAGACTTTCTTATACAGTGATACCTTGGAACCCAAATGCCTCAAAACTCAAACAACTTGGAATCTGAACAAAAAAAATCAAGCAAATTTTGCCTTGGAATCTGAAGGCTGCTTTGGAATCTGAACCTCAACACATTTGCGTGGGATGGATCAACTGTACGGCCCATAGCTTTATCCGAATGCTTATTCATCTTGGAACTCGAACGTTTTGAAACTCAAACAGGATTCTGGGATGGATTAAGTTCAAATTCCAAGGCATTACTGTAAGTTGGTAAGAGTATTTGTCCTCGGAAAAGAAAACTGGATAGCTAGAGGGGATAAGTTGACTGCAGACTTAATTTTCATCATTTACCCCTTCAATTGTTTTAAAATTTATAATATGCTATTGTGTTTCATCCTGAAGAAATAATTTAAATAAAATATATTTTCTACAAATTATTATAAATATACACATGTTTTATTTAGCAATTTTACTTGTAGAAATTTATCTAACAAATAAACCTAAAACAAATATGTGCAATGACATGAGTAGGAGATTATTCATTGAAATATCGCTTATAATACCAAAAGACTGGCAGCAATACCAATAGACGTAAACAAAGACACAGTAAAATATTAAAAAATGAAAACTATGTAAAGGAAACAGGACCACACATATAAGTAATGTCAATAAATGTCAATGAATTACATACTAATTTCTAACAAACATTTGACAAGATGCTCAATGACATTAAATACCAGGGAAATATATAGTAAAATGTCAAGAAAAGACATTTCTATATTCATTGGGTTAACAGAGTCTAATGACATCAAGTGTTGAGTACAACATAGGGTAGCAAGAATACTCAAGCAGTGGTTGGACAACTTTTGGATGGAATCTCATATTAGCACATATCCAGCCAGGGTATCCACTACTCTATCATAGGCTGTCAGAAATGCCCCACTCCTGCTCACATTTATTGCCTAGCAACTATCTAATGGTTTCTCTTCCAAGAAACCACCCTCGTGTGGACAAGGAGCCATCCTCACTATTGGTACCTTATGGCTCCATTTTGATGTAGCATCAAACTCTACACAACATCGAAAGCCCAAAATCCCAATCCCTGCTTTCCAACTGGCTTTCTTGATCCTGTGGTGTGAGACCTTTTAGTTTCTCCTCCTCTTTTTCATTAGTGACATCTACTGCATTTAGTCCACTAAGATTTTTGGGTTTTGTTCGCCTTCAATGTTTGCTATCCTATGACTATTTCTGTGCTTTGTGCTTATTGCTTGTGTACTAAAGCAGCATGATGATAGGGTGGACAGGTAACGTGGTTTGTGGGAGGTGGAGAAAGAGAAAGCAGAAATCTAACACTTGCTGAGCTTTAACTGAATGCCTACAACTACATAAAATTTTTTTATTTTTACGATAACTTTGAAAGGAAGACTATATTATATTTTTATTTTAATAATAAGGAAACTGATCCCGGTCTTCTTCTTCTTTCTTTCTTTTCTTTCTCTCTTTCTTTGTTTCTCTCTCTCTATTTTTTTTTTTTTTTTGGAGGTTTTTTGTTTGTTTCTTTTGTTTTATTTTGTTCTGTTTTTGAGAGAGGGAGAGAAACCAGAATGGTTCAGTGCAAAGGCAACACTTCTCTGCACTTCTAAGTACTATTTTAGAAGGTAGTACTTAAAAACACTTTTACGGTTATACACTTTTGCGGTTAGGTATGATCTAGATGACTTGACCCTCCACCACTTCTTACCTTCATGACCTTTTCTCTTCCTGTGTTTCCCATCCTGGAGTCACCCAGCATTTCTGGACACCTTGCTTTCCTCACACACTCCAGAGATCCTCCTCCTTTCTAGGGACCTGTGTACTTGCTGCTTCCCTGCTTGGAATGCCTTTCCTCCCAGGGACTTGCTCACACATTTCCTCAGTGTAACCACTCAACTTAATTTGCAACTCCTCATCACAATCCTCTCTATCCTTCTTGCCTCTTTTTCTCCATACAGTGGGTTAAATATTTTCTGTTTTTGTGTGTACTCTCTGTCTTCCCTACTCGGATGTAAATTCCACAGGGCAGAGACTTTTGTTTGATTCTTCATTCCCAGTGCCTATAGCATTTTGAAACACAAAAGATGTTCAATTAATATTTACCAAATGAAAAGAAATGAATAAATAAAATTAAGAAAAATTTGAGTTAAAAAAACATTAACCAGTTGTTGTTTTTTTTAAGATTTATTTATTGTTTTTGACAGAGAGAGAGAGAGATATAGAGTCAGAGACAGAGAGAATGGGGAGGGCCCAGAACAGTCTCCATAGTTGCACATCATTGGTTTTTCCACATAGTTTCATTCCACAGGTGGGCGGGGCTGCACAGGGCAGGAACTGGACCGGGGTCTTGCCCCAGTGAGAACTGAACTGGGGACACTCCCCAGCTCAGCATATGGGTCCACACGGGCCAGGGCCGGGGTTCGATCCTTGGTCCCCGGGGCTGCAAAGTGAGCGCCTAACCCACTGAGCCATCCCGGCTTCCCCCAGTTTGTTTGTTTTTAACTGAAAGAGAAAGAGTCTTTAGTATTCCAATGAATATTTTCAATCACCTGGAATATAATCTAGCATGCACAATTTTATAATCTTATGTGAACATTTAACCTTCCATACATGGAACAGAAAGTAAAGACTTGTGCCTTATTCTCACCAACCCCTACATACTGTGTCTCTATGATCTGCACATGAAAATTATGTTATAAGAACAGGTTTTGATGAGAAGAAAAGGGAGAAGACACTAGAATCCAATGTGTCTGAAGTAAAGTGATAGAGAGCAATTTCACTCATTCATTCATTTACTTGTTCGGAACATACCTATCAAATTCATCTGATGGGCCACAAACCCTTCCAGACACAGGGACAAGGCAGAGACCAAAAAGCATCTAGGACCCCAGCTTTCACAGAGCTCACATCTTTTACTAACCTCTTTGCTTTGCTGAATGTTTTAACCCCATAAAATCTCAGAGGAAGAATGTTCCAAGACTGTGTCGCTGTTGTTTTAGACTTTGTTTTCTTAATAGAATGATACAGAAATATAATTAACCCCTGGATGAAGAAGTCAATGTAAATTTGTGAAGCAATACAAGCTATGGATTTCTCACCTGCTCCAAGTTCAGTCCTTCAAGATCTGCACCATAATCAACATCCTGCCATCTAGAAAGCATGACTGAGGACTGACTCCCAGATGAGCACCACCGACATAATCATACGCTTATATCTTCCTTTGCAGCAAGGGTGATGATCATAGTGCAGAAGAAATGGAGAGCGGGGAGCTGGTTAGAATAATAATTGGCAGGAGATTGCCTTATCACCTAGTAGCTAATAAATTATTTATTTATTTATTTATTTATTAGCTGTCTATCTATCATCTATTTATCCATGTCCTGTCTTGCTAATAAACAGAACAGGAAAACAACATATTTTTCAATGAGTTGTTGTGGCTAAAATCTCACTCTGAAAATGACTTGTCATGGCAACAGGCAAGTGTCACCCCTGCAACCAGCAGCCTGAAGCAGATAGATTGTTTCAATGATCTAATTTTCACAATGAAGGAACCCTGCTTATAGGAAATCCATAGGTGGCTGGCAGTGGCAAATGGCAGCTATGATATGTTGGGAGACAGTTGATTTACATGCTGTCTCAAAATATAGGATGGGATTGTTATTTTCTGTAAATATTCGCCGAATTAAAAGAAGAGCAGTAGTATAGGAGGAACTCGCCAAGCTTCCCCTTTTGTCTTAAGTCTTGAGATGTTCCTTTTCTTTCCAAATTGTCCTCTCTCTGTCTAGTTCAGGCAGTGCAGCATAGAGGCATGGACCCTTTTGTGATCTGCTGTCTAACAGCATCTTCCTCCTTCCACTCTGCCTCTTACAGTGCTCGGGATGTGCATTCTCATCTTCTAATTCAAGAGTGTATACCTCTGCTCTGATATGACTCTAAGTTTATCTTTCTTTTGCCTGTCTCAGTTCTTATCCATTATTCTAACCAACATCCACATATGCTGTTTGTGGTTTTCTTTTAGGGAAAATATTTTAAACCAAGATGTCTACGAAGAAACTTAGCTTTTCCCAAGGTATGAACCTTTATGGCAGAAGTTTAGGCACTAAGACCTTTTTGTGTTGTGCTGATGTTGGATTTATTTTTTTTAACTAGTAATGGTACACAGGCCATGATTTCAGCACCAAAATAGGCACCCTGTATAATCATCCTCTCCAACCAAACCTAGTTCTTAGCATGACTCAGTCCTAAAGAAAATTTTCATCCACCTATCTTACACTTTCACTTAAATTTGCAATACCTTCTGAATCTGACTATAGTGAAAATTTTCCATTCCCCACACTGATATTTTTTCCCAATAATCGCATCTTCTTTCTATGCAGATTTTATAAAAAAAAGAAGAATTTTATTTAATTGCAATCTCTTTTTTAGTGGTGCACATTGATTAAGTTGGTTTGTTTTCAAAGTAACATTGGCTAAATCCCCAAAATGAAGAGGGACTTAGTCATTCGGTTATGCATCACTTTGATTACTTGTTTGGCAAAGTTTATTTTACAAAGCAAAACACAGAAATGAGTTCCTTTTTAATGAATTGGAAGAACACATAAGAAAAACATTTTCTGAAGTCTGTGTACCCTGTATGCATCTTCAGAAAACCTAGCACCATATTTTTCCCCCAGACTCGAGTGACAGATAAGAGAAAACTATAACGACCAGTGCTTTAACTTTAGGCCTTGTGAGAATTTCTGATCGGCCTCTTCTAAATCTTTGTTCAAAGACCATCTGTCTTTAGCTCAATAGTTTAAATACTAATGACCAAATTAATAAGCATTTATTTTTAAAACTGGCAAAATGGAAGGCAGCAATAGGCTCACCTTTCACTAATATTTTGTTCACAGTAATAGAAAATGCCATCAAATAAATTAGAGCCAGAGAGCTTTTTCTAACAGGCACGTAACATGTCTTAGTGAGAGGCTAAGGATTGTTTTATTTAAAAACATGAAAAAGGGGAAGCCTTAAGACTCAGCGGGTTGAGCGCTCACATTACAGCCCCAGGGTCCGAGTATCATCGAGTTCCGGTCCCAGTCCCAGTTCTGGCCTTGGCCCGTGTGGACTAATATGCTGAACTGGGATATGCTTCTCACCCCAGTTCAGTTCTCACCTGGGAGAGCTTCCCATGCATTACTGCTGCCCGGTTCCCATCCTGTGAGGTCTCCCGCCCACCTGTGGAATGAAACTATGTTGAAAACTGATGAGGTACAACTATGGAGACTGCTCTGGGCCCTCCCCCTTCTCTCTGTCTCTGTATCTCTCTGCCTCTGTCTATCTTTGTCAAAAACAATAAAAAGAAATCTTAAAAAGATAAATCAAAACATAAAAGATATTTAAAATCATATTAAAGTAGCATTTTTTAAATGTTCTGTAATTGTTGCCCTTTACCTCATGATGCAATAAGGTGGTGATGACTTCTTCACAACAAAATTAGTATATTTGATGTTGTAGGTATTAAAGGTGCTGCAATATTTGTAACACATTTCAAGAATAAATGTAGGTAGGCTCTGCTAAAGGGTTGACTTTGAGTGAAAAGTATAGAGAGTCAAGGTCAAACAATTTAAGTTTTTACAAAATTTGGAATCAGGACTTAAGGTCTGACACCCCCATTCCAATATGGCTTTCTTTGTTTGTTTTGTTTTGTTTTTTTCTAAAAGAAGCAATTCTTGGCCACCAGCTGGTTATCCTGCCATTCAATTCTATTCTGAAACAAGCAAGGCAAGAATAGTATCAGATTCTACTGCTTGAGTACTCAGTCCCACAGTACTGTCCTCCATTTCTGACACCAGTAACAAGCCCCAGTTGTCACCTGACTTCTGACGGACAGGCCATAAATCAGACATTCTCACAACCTCCTCCTTGGGTTCCGTTAATTTGCTAAAGAGTCTCACAGAACTCAAAGAAACATTTACTTGCTCACTATATTAATATTTAATCACAAAGGATATTAAAGAACACAAATCAATGGGAAAAAGATACATAGGGCAAAATTCTGAACAAAATAATCCACCCCTTTAGAATTTGGGGCCTGGCACAGTAGTACTCAGATCTTTAGAAGTATTCTGGTTTCTCAAACTGGAAGCTCTCTGAAACCCTCCCTGTGGATTTTTACAAAGGTTTCATGACACAGGCATGCTTGATTAAATCATTGGTCTTCAGTGATTGGTTAAAACTCCAGCTCCTCTTCCTGGAAAAGCAAGGGGTACAACTATAAGTTCCAGCCTTCTATTCATGGTTGGTTCCCCCGGCAACCAATCTCTATCCTTAAATGTTTTCCAAAAATCACTTCATTAACATAAACCCAGTTGTGGTGGAAAGGGGGCTTGTTATTAATAACACACCTGTGTAACCTTCATGGCTCTTAAACATTTTCAGAAATTGAGGACAAAATGTCAAATATAACAAGAGATGCTCTCTTGCTCTTATCACTCAGAAAAATCCAAGGGTTTTGCAAGTTGTGAGCCAGGAACTGGGAACAAAGACCAAAAACATATGAGAATAGATTTTAGTCATTTGAATGACCAAAATATATCTCTTATAAACCAAAATATTGTGAGGACTCTGTGAAAAAAGAATTTCTCTTGACTTTTAGCAACAGTAGTGGCAAGAAGTATGTTAGATGAATACACACTTGGTATATTCATGATACTTCTATTTATACTTTTACTTCCAAAGTAGATCATTGACATTCTTAAGTTTTATGTCTTTGGGGAATTCCAAAGACTGACTTCTTTCTTTCTTTCTTTCTTTCTTTCTTTTTGACAGAGAGAGAGAGAGAGAGAGATACAGAGACAAAGAGAGAACTGAACTGGGGACACTCCCCAGTTCAGCACATGGGTCTGCACGGGCCGGGGCCGGGATTCGATCCTGGGTCCCCAGCGCTGCAAAGTGAGTGCTTAACCCACTGAGCCACCCCGGCTTCCCCTGACTTCTTATAAAATGCAATAATCATAATATTTTTCATGTCTATTAACTTATAAAGATTTCTACTTAGACTTCACACTTACTGAAGTTGAGTAAGGTTTGGGCTGACTTTCATGGTGCTGTGTGTAAAGAATTACAGCTATTTCTCAGAGGGGTCTCTCAGGATGCTACTACTTGAAACATTGAATTTTAAAAGCCTCTATTTAAATAGGCTTTGAGCAAAAGTTCAGACCACTAGGTAGAAACAATTAGGAATTAGATTTTGAGCAATCGGTTTGAGGTCAGGTTCCAAGGATTTGGCTTGGATCAAGACAGGAAGCAGATGCCCAACAGAGAGGATGCAGACAACACAACCACCAAGACCAGCTTGGAGGAGCCAGTTAGCACAAGAACCCTACAAGGCAGTCCCCACCAATTCAAAGGCTAAAACCAGGCATCCCACACAGTGGTTTTAAAAGTGAGGGTAGTGGGGATGTCAGGATAGTTCAGTGGTTGAGCGCTTTCCTCGAAATCATGAGGTCTGGGGTTCAATTTCTGGCCCTGCCCCGTGCAACCTCATATGCTGAACAGCGGCACAACTGGTAACTACTGGGATGGCTTAATAGCTAAGCTGCTTGCCTTCCATGTGGGAGGTCCCTGATTTGGTTCCCTCCCTATGTGGCCCCACATGAACCTGTGTGGAAAGAAACTATATCACAACTAAGGATGGACAACTATAGAGACTGCTCTGAGCCCTCCTACCTTTTCTCTCACTCTCTCTCACACTTTTCAGACAATAAAATAAAATTTTTTTAAATAATGGTAGGTAACTTGACTTTGCCCAAGAAGCCAGTTTTGTATTCATCCAATAAATATTTATAGCACCTCTTATGTGTCAGGCCCTCTGTTAGGTGCTAAGGGTATAAAGGTGTATAAAACAGATCCAGTTCTCACTTAACTGAGTTTACAATCCAATAAGAAGGTAGGCTAAATGAAAAATCATCACACATATAAAACATATACTAACAAACAGCCTTAGTCTCAGGGTTATGAAGGACAAATACAAGAAACCATGTAAGTGTACATTTGTTATTTGGGAATCAGGAGAGACCTTCCAAGGAGCCTACTCTAAGCTGAGACATAAAGGATCAGTAAAGGTTAGACAAAGAGAAAGAAAGAAAGTTAAGGCTGAGGTGAAGCAACATGGCCAGGGACTGTGACCAGGGGAAGAACTCGCTGGATCCAGGTTCTGAGAGAAGTTCAGCAAGGCAAGTCCAACAGGGCCAGAGTACAGTAAGGACAGGAATAGTAACAGACATAAGACCAGCGACCTGCACAGCACTGTAGACCATGGTAGAATTTTGGATGTTATGCCAAGTGGTGTGAAAAGACAGTGAAAGGTTTTAACTAGGTGAGTAAGTCACATAGATTGGCTTTTGTTTAAAAAGCTCGCCCTGGCTGCCTAACTTGGAGCAGGGAGAGAGTGGAAGCAAAGACTAAATAGGAAGTTATGCAGTGGTCAGATGAGAGCTGATGGTGGCCTGGGCTGTGGTAGGGCAGTGTGGATATAGAAGACCTAGAGAAAATTAATTTCAACTGCCCTCTGCTGTGACACTTTAAAACCCCACTTGGGCACCTATCACAATTGATCATGAGCCCACTAATATCACAGAAAATAACTCAAGACCACCTGGCAGTTACCTGGCTTAGTAAATCTTGGAAGGGTTTTCATAATGAAGATTCACTTGAACACTTTGTTTTGTTAGGTTGAAAGATTGCGTACAGTGAGCGAAGCAAAAGCATTGCATGCTGATAATTCTTTTGGCAGGAGATGTCTGAAATACTAGAGCCAGACACATACTAGAAATGACCTAATCACAGGAAAAGCAATGCTGCTTAGTTGAAAATCTGCAAGAAACACATCTTGTATTTTTAATGTCACCAAGCGCCAAAGGCTTTGATGTGAGTGCTGGAGATATTTGTCTGCTCTCTACCAGGCAAGAAAATCTCATACTCCGCTCCGCAGCCCAAGAGCATTTAATTCCAGGGAGAGAAGCTTTTCAGCAGTTTGCCCTCTAGACCATGAGCACACTATAAGTTTTGAGTGCAGAAACCAAATTATTACAAAGGGAATGTGGGATTTGCTCTCGGTACAATTAGGAAAGCCACAAGGTTTAGTAGAAACGGGGTCTGAAAAGGAAATGAGTGATTTTAAGCAGGACTACAGGGCACACTCCATGTCATTTAAATATGAAACTTACGTTTGTACTCTAAAGTTCCTGATTCACAACCTGACATTACCTCTAGGTACCCCCAAAGGCAGAAAACACTTAGAATCTTGATTCCTGTCTCCAGTTCTTGACTGGACACAGAGTCATGGATAGATAGGTCACCTAAAGCGTTTCAGCTGAATGCTATGAGCCTGGCAAAGCAGAATCAGGGTGGGAAGACTCGTAGGCAGAGCCATGCACTCCGGATTTTGTAGACCACAGACTAGAGTATACAACGGGGAAAGCCAGGGACCAGCACCCTTTTCATCCTGCCAGCCATTCCTGCCAATAATTTTGTTTAATAAGCTCCCATGCCCAGTCTGCTAAATCTTCCTTCTGCCGCAGGGAATACTTATTCCTGTGAAATGGAGATAAGAGGAGCTCCCTTGATTGATCCTCTGAATTGGCTGAATGGCATTCGCTCATGCATTCATTCATTACCGATTCAGTAAATATTTGAATGCCAGACGCTGGGCTTTTTAGACAATTTACTTAAACTCTCTGAGGAACCGAGGTCTTGTTTTTTATAATGAGGTTCACAGCTCAATTGCAAGGTGATCTTCACAATTAAATTAGATAATATTTTAATGTAAAAATCACTGACAATTAGTAGCTGCTCCATTTTTCTTCCTTTCTCTTGCCTTATATCTATACCTGTCACTCCTTCAGTATGGTCTTTTCTTTTTTTAAGATTTATTTTATTGTTTTTGACAGAGAAAGAGAGAGACAAAGACAGAGAGAAGGGGGAGGGCCCAGAGCAGTCTCCACAGTTGCACGTCAGCAGTTCTCAACATAGTTTTGTCCCATACAGGTGGACAGGGCCTCGCAGGTAGGAAGGAGGGCCTCCCACATGGGAGGCATGTCTCCATGAGATGGGGACAAAACCGGCGCCTCCCTCATGGGAAGCTCACCCTCGGTGAAAACAAAACTGGGGGCCACACCCCAGTTCAGCATACGGTCCGCACTGGCTGGGGCCAGGACTCAATTCTCAGACACCAGGACTACAAAGTGAGCACTCAGCCCACAGAGCCATCGCAGTTTCTCCCGATGTGGTCTTTCTTGTGGCTGAACTTGTGCCTACCTCAGAAACACAGCTAGCTAGCTATACAGCCCTTGGAGTTGCCAGGGGAAATCTTATAATGAATATTCTAGAACTATCTCTGTGCAATGAGAAAATACATTTAAAAAAACCTTTGAAGTTCTTTGTAGTCTCTAAGGGACCTGGAATTTGATTGCCCTGGTAACACATCTTTATGATGGTAGGATTCAGTTACTGCCCCTTCTGTCTGTTAAGGCCATGGTGATTCCTAAGGATAGTCTTTGGGGCAGAGAGGGAGGGTTCAAGTAAATCTTGATCTCACCCTATGGGCCCCCAAATTTGGCATCTTCTATTCTCTTCGAGGGAAGAGCTTTATTGGCTGACCTCTAAGTCTCCTATGAAGGCAGAGCTCTTTGCTGTGCTGCATCAGAAGCTCTGAAAGGTCTCATAAGCAATTTGTTATTTCAAAAGATACCACAAAACATCCAGCAAGGCCAACCACACAGCAATTTGGAAAAATAAAATATTCATCAGAGGACATTACTAAGAAGGAAACAGCATAGTTAATTTCACGGAACTCCACAAAATTAATTGTGCAATAATGTTACAACTCAGCCTCAAAGCCAACATAAAGTAATGGAGAAAAAAACGAAAATAAATTTATGCCATACATGTAGAGAACCCATGACTGGAAGTTGATTGGAAAAAAACTAATACTAAGGTTTAAGGAATGCAAATACTAGCTGGAATCCTCTTATTTACTGAGGAAGACAAAACTTGCATTTTGCTTATGTTAATGCTAATTACTCACATCTTGTTTGAATATGTTTGATGAGAGTATTAGTGAAATAGGAAGAAATAAAACCTAAGAGCTAACCCTGGTGAAATAAAAATGGGGTTAGTTTTGCTAGACTCAACTGCAAAATTTCGCAGACCCCATAGCCTGTTTTCCCAAAATAGAGTGCCTGGTAAGTCCATTTTCTATTCTATCTCACTTCACGGATCATGGAGAAAAATTCCACCCTATAAGGGCCTGCATTACAGAAAGTGGGACCTAAAAAAGAAGTGACCAAAACTAGAATTCTGCTATTTATTAAGCACCTACTCTCTGCTATGCTCTATCTATACTGGGTATGTGATATGCAGGGTCCGGCAGAAGTAGTGCCCCTTTTTTATGAGCTGTTTTTCTATACCAAATCTTTGTTTGTGTGTGTGAATTGTTAAATTTATTGGGGTGACATTGGTTGTAAAAATTACACGAGTTTCAGGTGTACAATTCTACATTACACTGTCTATGTATTATATTATTTGCTCACTATCCAGTTTTGTTACAAAATTATAAGCATGTAATTCTGTAACAGAAAAACCTAAAACTACTTCTGCTGGACCCTGCATACCACCTCCTTTGAGCATCTCTATGAATGAATTTGAGGAGCAGCAGTGTGAACAGTAAAAGTGCCAAAGGGACAGAAACCATGGGTTCTAATCATCTGTGTAAAAAAATGGCTCCATAGCATTACACAAGCTGTGCAATCTTTCTGTGCCTCAGTTATATCATCTGGGAACTACCTTATAGTATGTAACAAGGTCTTTAAAAGCCCCAATATTTTTATTTGTGCTAATCTAACCAGTGAAATAATTTACTTCTCTGAACTTGCATGTATTGATTTCTAGTAAAGGTGGACATCTTTTATCAATAAACAATCTAGTAGTCATTTTAACAGGTAAGGACATTTGAACAACATGGATCCAATAACAGTACCATGAAAAGACAGTAATTCCTTGTAACAACTGAACATTCACTTCAAGCTCAATGTCCCCTCATTATTTAAAATATATTTTTTAATGTTAATTTGTTTGAACCAGTATCCAAACAAGATCCACACACTGCATTTATATTATACATATCAGATATCTCTCAGTATATAATAGTTTTCCCCTCTTGTGTGTGTGCTATTTGTTATTTGGAAAAACTAAATAATTCATCTTACAGAATATCTGGATTCAGCTGATTAAATTCTCTTGGTGTCATTTAACACAATAACCTTTACAAACCCAACCCATATTTTTTGTAAACTGGGAGTTAGATCTAGAAGCCTGATCCAATATGAGTTATCTCCTTATCAATACTTTATAATGTTTCTGCACATTTCTCATTGCCTTTCATTAACAGAAAATAATGTCCTGTTTGCCCTTCTTTTAGTGATGAAATTTTAATTAGTGAATTCAGGTCATGTCAGCCTGATTCATCTCATATAAAATTTCACACCTAAAGTTTCTTATCTAATGGTTTTAGCAACTATTGATTACCAGCTTCTAGATCCATTACAGTTTGTAAATGTGGTTTTTTTATATCTATCATCTCACCTCTTCTTTTAGCTATGATGTTAAAAAACAAACAGTTTCTCACCAATTATTTTTCTGCTCTGAAATATAATTTATGCAGAAGGGATGACTTTCTCAGTTAAAATACAAACTGAATCTGGAAGATATTGCTCCCATTTTTATTATTTTTTTTCCTGCCATTGGGTGAGGGGAACAATTCAGGAAGTATAGCCTGGGAATTTCTGCAGCGTGTGATTCATTTCCAGTGCAATTAGTTGAACACCAAAGCCCTCCTTATACTCACCCTATGAATCATCCTACTGAAGACTTTTGCCAGGGCTTCATTTGGAGGCACCTAGACACCATCTCCACCAAACAGGCTGAGTAAGAAGCAGTGTAGCAGGAAGATGACAGTGACATTGCTAACTCCTTTGGTATTGTTAAATAGCTTTGATTGTCTTCCAGGCATCTTTATATTGTGAAAGCAACGTGTGAAAGCCTACTTGGTACAGTTTCTCTTGGCATGATTGTATCTCTCAGTATATGTTAAAATTGATTAAATAGGCATACAATAATTAAAAATCAAACCAAAATTTATGTTGGTACTCTCTGTCCTCTAAGATATTTGCTTCTATACAATACCAAGAATAGCACCACTGAAAAAATCTTCCCAAGTTTGAAAAAGCACAAGTTTTCTTTATTGCCACTAACAGGAAATATCTTTTATTTGTCAATTTCTTGCTACATACTACTATTATGCCAAGTGCTTTAAAATATATAATTTTATGTTGACTTCACCAAAAACCTTCCAAGGTTATTTTAGAATTAACTAAAATGTGCATGACTGTTCAGAGGATTACATAGCAAACTGATTTTGTAATCTAGATCAATGTCATTCCAAGGTCTGTGTTCTTCTCTTTGTCCCATACCACCGGAAAACTTTATTGAAAACCTTCAATCTCCAAGGTGCTGGAAAAACCAAGTTGTATGGTGGTCCCTGCCCTCTACAACCATTCTACTTACTACTATAAGTGTAGTCTGAGGTCCAGCAGCAAGGTCATTACCTGGGAGCTTGTTAGCTATAAAGAATCTGGGATTTTGCCCCAAACATACTGAATCAGAATCTGCACTTAAAGAAGATACATAGGTGTTTTATCTGTACATAAGCATTCTGTTTGAGAGAAAGAACTTTTAATCTAGTGGTGAAAATAGTATTAACAAAGCTAACCACACAGAGTAGCCTGGGAAGGGTACACAGTGATCACATGTGCAAGATGCTGCACTATGAGATATGTAGGAGTTAGAAGGTGTGGAGCACAGATCCAGAGAAAGCTTTTGGGAGGAGATAGAGCTCAAGTGGAGTCATGCAAAATTCTTTGGTAACATGGGAAGATTGTTCTGAGTAGATAGACTGTGATAATGAAGGTACCAAGGAGTCAACATTTATAGAACGTATGAAAAGCAGGGTTGACTCTGTCCCAAATGAGCACTCCTTAGACTCTTCAGGAAAGCACAGAGGCTGTTGTTTCATCTCTGTTCTCCCAGAACCTTACACAGAGTCTAGCACTTGGTTGCTATTCCATACAGACTTTTTGAGTGTAAGGCAATTCTGAAAAGTTACATTTTTTGGAGGTCTGGTCAAGATGGTAGAATAGGTAATGTTGTGCTTGCCTCCTTTCAAAACCACAGTAAAATTACAAATAAACAGCAGAATAATCATCATTGAGAATTGCCTGAAGTCTAGCTGAACCAAAGCCCTAGAATTGTGGGCATACAGAAAAGGCCACTTGGTGACTGGTAGGAGGGGTAGTGATGTGGAACAGGCTGGTTCCACATCAGTGTGATATCATTAAAAAAAAAAAAAAGAAGAGGTATATCTAGGCTGACAGGTCATATCTGGAGGAGCGAGAGATCTCAGCCCCATGTGAGGTTCAGTGCCAGACACAAAAGTCTCTGCAACCTCTGGGTGTGAAAACCAGAGGAGATGGTGGCTGAATGAGACAAAGAGTAACTGCATTTCCAGTCTCTCCTCTTAAAGAGCCCATGTACAAACTTATTTACTGACGGAATCACTCCCCTTGAACCCCAGCAATAGGGCAGCAGCTAGAAATATGATAGGGACCTACAAACAAGAACTGAGATGCCTGGCTTCAGGGCAAGGACTGAAGGGGCAGCTTTCTCCGAAACAGAGGAGTTGGCACAAACTATTGTTTCTGTGTTGAGCCCTCCCCTCTCCTGGCACGCAGATTCCGGCTGCCACCATATTTGAGTCTCCATCAACTTGACTACCACTGTTCATTTACCCTGATTTCCTGAAAACTCGCTCCACCCAACTTTCAAGAACACTAAAGCAGCTTTCAGTGGGGTGTTTCACATGAATAGCTTGTCTTGACGCACACTACAAACTTTCCTAAATTGTCTCAAAGGTGTACAAAACCCCAAAAAGCAGCATCTGGCTTCAGCACGTCTTGTACATCCGGCTGAGCAGTGTTAAACTTGGCACTGGTCACAGCAGCTTTGGTTCCCAGCTTGGCCTCTCAAGGCACCACCAAGCCCAGGCAGGCAGTAGCCATCTGTGGATTTGGCTGTGTGACTCATGCCAGGTGGCCCTGAGCAGGGCACAGACTGCATCTGAACTTGGCCTACAGTAGGGCCTTTCCCAGGAGGCCCCAGGTCTGGCAAAACCTGTGGTCAGCTTTGGACCAGCCAGACCAACAACTGGATGCCTCCAAGGATGACACATCCAACAGGAACACTGGGCTGGCACCAGAGCCCCGCTAAAGTAAATCCTGCTCTGTAGGGCCAGCCCCTGCACCACAGCTCCTCCACTGCAGTAACAGCCTGTCCTCACAATGAATTAGTCCAAGGACCAATCTCTTTCATTGAGATGCAAACAGCAACTCAGGCTCAAATACAACAGGAGAGCACACACAACTCACACAAGAAACACACTTGGAACACCTGCCACCAGTGACCAAGGAGACAAGGCTCCTGGGCCCCATAGCACACCTACTACAAAGTCCACTCTACTGAGACCAGGAGACGTAGCAGCCCTACCTAATACACAGAAACAAACACAGGGAGGCAGCCCAAATGGGTAGGCAAAGAAACATGTCACAAATGAAAGGACAAAATTAAGCTCCATAAAAAAATAAAATGGAAACAAGCAATCTACCAGATACAGAGTTCCAAACACTGGTTATTGGTTATAAGAACGTGCAATGAACTTAAGGAACATGCAATGAACTTCAACAAAGAGCTATAAAACATAAAAACAGAGATAGAAAACTTAAAAAAGAACCAGTCAGAAATAAAGAATATAAAACTGAAATGAAGAATACATTAGTGGGAATCAATAGTAGACTAGATGTAACAGAGCACTGAATCAGCAATTTAGAAGATAAGTTAGCAGAAAACACCAAAACATGAAACCAACAATAAGAAGAAGAAGAAAGAAAGATGACTCTGGATGGTGAACACATTTTCTTTTTCTTTTTTTGTTAAATTTATTGGAGTGACATTAATTGATATCAGTTACATTGTTTCCAGGTGTACAATTCTACATTACATTGCCTATACATCGCATTATGTGCTCACCACCCAGAATCAGCTCACTTTCCATCACCCTGTGTTTGATTCCCCCTCCCTACTCCCCCACCCACCCATCTCTCTCACCCACCTCCCCCCTTACCCCCACTAAACTACTGACTGTGTCCATGAGTCTTTGTTTCTTTGTTCCTTTTAGTTTTATATTCCACCTATAAGTGAGGTCATATGTATCTTGATTCTTTCATTCTGACTTATTTCGCTTAATATAGTGTTTTCAAGGTCCATCCATGTTGTCACAAATTGCTGAATTTCATCTTTTCTTATTGCTGAGTAGTATTCCATTGTATAAATGTACCACAACTTTTTTATCCAGTCATCTATCAAAGGGCACTTTGGTTGATTCCACGACTTGGCCACCATGAACAGTGCCACGATGAATGTTGGGGTACATATATCTTTGTGAATTAAGGTTTTCAGGATTTTTGGGTAGATACCCAGGAGAGGGATTGCTGGGTCATATGGCAATGCCATTCCTAGTTTTTTGAGGAATCTCCACACTGCCTTCCACAGTGGTTGTACCAATTTATATTCCCACCAGCAGTGTATGAGGGTTCCTTTTTGTCCACAGCCCCTCCAGCACTTGTTATTTCTTGTCTTGTTGATTATAGCCATTCTAACAGGTGTGAGGTGGTATGTCATTGTGATTTTAATTTGCATTTCCCTAATTACTAGTGATGTTGAACATTTTTTCATGTATCTCTTGGCTGTATGTCTTCAGGAAAGAAGTACCTGTTTAGGTCTTCTGCCCATTTTTTAATTGGATCGTTTGTTTTTTTGTTGTTGAGTTGTATGAGTTCTGTATATATTTTAGATATTAGCCCCTTATCAGAGGCATTGTTTGCAAATATTTTCTCTCATTTGGTTGGTTTCCTTTTTACTTTTCGATGGTGTCTTTTGCTGTGTAGAAGCTTTTTAGTTTGATATAGTCCCATTCATTTATTTTTGTTTTTAGATCCCTTGCCTTTGGGGTCAAGTTTATAAAGTGCTCTCTGAGCCCAAAGTCTATAAATTTAGTGCCAATGCCTTTTTCTATGCACTTCATAGTTTTGGATCTTATGTGGGGGTCCTTAATCCACTTTGAGTTAATTTTGGTATATGGTGACACTTCACAGTCCAGATTCATTCTTTTGCTACAAAGCGTCAATAACCAAAACAGCTTGGTATTGGCAGAAAAACAGACATACAGACCAATGAAGCAGAATCAAAAACCCAGAAATAAACCCACCAATATACAGACAGATAATCTTTGACAAAGGAGCAAAAAAAAATAAAATAAAATAAGGAAAAGAAAGCCCCTTCAGTAAATGGTGCTGGAAAAATTGGAAAATCTCATGCAAAAGGGTGAACACATATTTTAACACGTAGATGAAGTACTATAAAATGGTGTACCTGGAACCTATGTAATTTTTACTAACCAATGTCACCCTAATACATTTAACAATAATTTATTTTTTAAATGAGAATAGTTTAAGGGGCCTCTGGGACATCATCAAGTGTACCAATATTATCATCATATTGGTACCAGATAGAGAATAAAAAAGACAAGGAATTGAAAACCCATTTGAAGAAATAATGATGAAAAGAAATACGTCCCTAACCTGGTAAATGAAATAGACATACAAGCCCAGGAAATATAAAGAGTTCCAAACAAGGTGAACCTGAAGAAGCCCAAGCCAGGCCATATCATTGTTAAAATGTCAAAGGTTAAAGACAAAGAAAGAATCTTAAAAACAACAAGAGAAAAGCTTTTAGTTAAATACAAGGGAGTTCCCATAAGGTTGTCATCTGATTTCTCAACAGAAACTTTACAGGCCATACAGGAGTGACACAAAATAGTTAAAGTGATAAAAAGCAAGAACCTACAACCAAGATGACTCTACTCAGCAAGGCTATCACTTACAGTCTAAGGGCAGAGATCATTACCACCAAATCTGTATTGCAAGGAATCTTAGAGAGACTTCCTTAACATGAAGAAGAAGAAAAAAATCAAGAATATAAATAATATGATGACAATAACTATATGTCTATCAATAATTAGTTTTAATTTGAATAGATTAAATGCTCTAATCAAAAGATGGGGTGGCTGGATAGATAAGAAAACAAGACCCCTATATGTGCTGCCTACAAGAGACCTTACTTCAGATCAAAAGATACACCAGACTGAAAGTAAAAGAATGGTAAAAGATCTTTCAAGAAAATGTAAGTTAAAAAAAATTAAAAAAAAAAGGTTGGGGTAGCAATACTTATACCTGATGAAACAGACTTTAAAACAAAAGCTATAATCTGTGACAATGAAGGACCCAGTATTCCCACTTCTGGATATTTATCCAAAGAAACCCCAAACACTACTTTAAGAGGACCTGTGCATTCATACGTTATTGCAGCATTGTTTGCAATGGCCAAGATGTGGAGAAAGCCCAAGTATCCATCAATGGATGAATGGATAAAGAGGAGGAGGTACATATATACAGTGAAATATTGCTCAGCCAAAGAAGAGAATGGGTTCTTTGCACCTGCAGTGGCACGGATGGACCTGGAGGGTATTGTGCTAAGTGGAGTATGTCAGACTGTGAAAGACTGATGCAATGAAATTTCACTTATATGTGGAATCTAAAGAATAAAATACACTAACAAAACAAAAACAAATTCATAAATACAGAGAACATTTGAATGGTTGCCAGATGAAAGGGGAGTTGGGAATAGGTAAAAAGAGGAAAATAATTAAGAAGTACAGATTGGTTATGACAAAGTTCTTATGGGAACATAAGAACATAGGGCATACCATAAAAAATATAGTCAAGAATACTATAATAACTATGCATGGTGTCATAGTTTTATCAGGGTGATAGATGGTAGGGGGGTTGGAGGATAGAGTGAAAAAGGTGAGGGAATTAAGGAGTATAAAAAAGTAGTTAAAAATACTCATGGGGTTCTAGACAAAAGCAAAAAATATAGTCAATAATATGGTAATAGGGGAAGCTGGGATGACTCAGCAGGTGGAGTGCTCACTTTGCAGCCCCAGGAACCAAGGATCGAATTCTGGCCTTGGCCCATGTGTACCCATATGCTGAACTGGGGTGTGCTTCCCATGTGGGAGGCCCCCAGTTCGGTGTTTACGCCCCCTAGTTCAGCCTCTGGTTCCAGGGGGCGTGCCTCCCATGCAAGAGGCCCCCAACCCAATTCCTTCCCTGTGCGGCCCCTGTCCATCCGTGTGTAAAAAAAAAAATGAAGAACTGATGACGTACAACTATGGAGACTGTTCTGCGTCCTCCCCTTTTTCTCTGTCTAGGTCTCTCTCTCTGTCTCTGTCAAAAACAATAAAATAAATCTTTAGAAAATAATGATATGGTAATAACTATGTATAGTTCCAGGTAGATACTAGACTGGTCAGAGAAGTCACTTCTTAAATTACATAAATATCTAACCACTATGCTGTACACCTGAAATTAATATCAAATAATACTAAATGTCAACCATAATTGAACATTTAAAAAGGGGGAAACGATAAAGGGGATTTAGAGGTTTCCATTTCCAGGTATAAAACCAGTAAGTCATGGGAATGTAATGTACAGCATAGGGAATTTACTCTAATATTGTGATACTGCGGTACAGTGTCAGACGGTTGCCATTCTACTCATAGTGATCACTGCTTTAGGTGTGTCAATGTAGAAAACTATGGTGTACAGCTGAAATTAATATAATATTGTATGTCAGTTATATTTTAATTAAATTACAAGAAAGTTACACTTTCTTACTGAATTATTTTCTATGTACTTAACCTTCATAATAGTTGTTAATATATTCTAGATAAGTGTGTTTAGTATGGTTTTACCTTAAGAAGATAGGTTTAACCACTGACATTTAAAACCTTGATTAATGTGTTTACATAATATAGTGATGGACTTCAAAATAATGTATATACAGAATTAATTTGTTCTATGCTGAGTACATAAAACCACATAAGCATCTTATTTTATGAATGTATATATTGTGGCCTGTATTTAAGAATATTTCCTTATACTAGTCATAAAACGGAATACTTTATGAAAGCTATATAAACATTTTAAAGCTTTGAACCATATCACCAAATTGATTTTCAGAATTATATATTTTTTATCAATAGCCTGATTTGTAAAAGGATATTGCTTAGGAAATAAATACAGAGGGGTGGGTTAACCAGTGAAGAACAAATCATCACTTCTGTCTTGTTATAAGCATCCTCCAGGAAATATAATAGTCACTTTAACATATATCTCTAATCTTCACTACAGTGTGTGTGTGTGTGTGTGTGTGTGTGTGTGTGTGTGTGTGCGTGTGCATATCATGATTGCCATTTTACCAATGAAAATGACACTAAAGCTAAGAAGAGCTTAATAGCTGTTTCCAATATTTCCAAAGTCACATAGCTATTAAATGTTAAGGTCAGAATTTGAAACGAGAGCTCTAAGTCTTTGAGATCAGTATGTTTTTACCATACCAAGATTCCTGTTCTGGCTATCTATCGCTGCACAACTTACTCCAAGATCCAAGGGCCTGAAAGAGTCACCATTTTATTACAGCTCACAATATTGAGGTTCAAGAATTTGGGCAGGGCAATTCTTTTTCTCCACATGGCACTAGTTGGGACACTTTATGTGGAAATGAACTATTCACTTCGGATACAGCTCCCTCACACAATTACAAGACAATGACGGCTCTTGGCTGGAAGCTCAGCCACAGACACCAGTGAAGGGCCTTAGTTCTTTTCTACCTGGGCCTCTGCACTAGGATAATTTACTTTTCTCACATTATGTCAACTGGGTTCTAAGCATTAGTATTCTAGAAGACAGAAGGTAGAATTTTATGATCTCTTCAGGCCTGGGTCCTAAAACTGGCATAGAATCATTTCTATCATATTCAATTATATGTAATTATTCCAGAATAGTTCACAGATGCTAACACTTCAAAGAAGAATGTTCTTTTCCCTAAAACAACCTTCTATTCTATTTTCTGTAACCATGTGCATGAATTATTGTGAGGAAAAAAAAGGCATTTTCTTAAGGTTTTCCCATGAGTTTATTTCAGAAACAAAGTGGTCAGAAAGAATGCTAAATCATGAAAAGGGTGTTTATGAATTTTTAGTTTTCTATACTTTGCTATGTGACCTGGCTTGCTGAGTCACTAGCAGGAAGCTTCCATTTGAGGAATGGCTATTCTCTGGATTCAAGACATCAATCCAGGATGACAGCAAAATAAACACTGTTTCTTCTTTAGCAAAGATTTGCTGAGTAGTGTGCTTTAGGAGACAACTACTATAGAGAGCCTCGGTTTTCCTAATCAGGAGAAAACTGACCTAGGCTCATATTGGGATATTTAATCTAGTTAGAATTCAAATGAGGTTTGCACTTAGCAAATCCATGCAGATCTCACTCTAAGCCAACACAGGTGTATCTGGCTCATTGGACAACTGGAAGCATTGTTGATATATTTTCATTAAAAATCTCCCTCCCTCTCACATCAATGTTGAGATCCTGTACTCATGGTTACCTGAGTGCACTGGTTTCAGGAATTAATTAAAGCATTACATAATCCATCTTCTCAATTTAAGCAAATATGAAAATTCAACATAATTCCCATATAGCCACTTAATTTAAAACCCACTCTCCTGATCTAAATAAATCTCCCTTGGAGACTCCCCAAAATCTGGGCTCTTCTTTCTCCCCACTGCTCAGTGATATCTCAGGGTCCCAATAGTCGGGTCAACTCAGAACAGCCACAGAGTAACTGGATGAGAAGGTATAAACTCAGCCTTCATGAATAGTGCAATCGCCATTCCCATTAGAAACCTGTCTCCACGTGCGTGGCAAACACCTGCAGGATAACTCACTGAGAGGCATGACTGATGCAGCATGTCACACCCTAGATCCAAAACCATAAATTAAAGGTTACCTGCTATTCCCAACATTCTTAAACTAGTGTTCTGGATAATATACACCCATTTGGAAAGTTTTCGTAGAGAGATGCTAGATTCTGCCCTCTATGAATACTAAGCCATGTGAAAAGATTCAGTGGAGTGAACTATTTTTTGTTGCCAGGAGTTCGCCAAAACTGCAAATGTGGCTGTGGATTAGGATTGCTGGTATGGTACTAAGAATACCATGGTGAGTTGACAAGACAGAGAGCAGCCTCAGTTGCCCAGGTTTTCAACTATTCTAAAGGGTGTCCCAAAAGTCACGCAAGATTTGAATTTTGCGTCTTTTGTGTGGTGAAGTGTTACCAACAAGAAAAAAAGACAGCGTGACAGCTGACAGTTCAGAGTTATTAAAAATGGAGGCTACATGAAAGAACAAAGCGTTTTCATTGTTAAGCAATGAAAATTTACAATTTTTAATTATAAACCTGTGTTTTCTATCAAAATTACTTTTTGTGTGAATTTTGGGACACCCTGTATTTATTCTACATTCTAAACATTTCTTACCTTGCCTATAACCACTCCACTCAGAGACACTAAATAGGATTAAAAACATCCTTTATTCCTGCAATTCTCTGCACAGTATGCTAAAACTTGGGTACAGGCTAATCAAGTTCTTTCTCCATCATGAAGTTATAAAAGTATATGCTACCAATAAGCTTTCTAGCAACAACAAATGTGACATAGGGCGTCCTAAGGATACTATTTTGATCTACTTTATATTTTCTGAAAGACAGCTTCTGTGGAAAACAGTTACTGTTTTATAATGTAATTTAGAAAAGAATAAAGAACTAACTCAGGCATTGTTTTATTTAGCTACAAAATTATAGCACTGAAACTTATCACTTAAAAGACTTCATATAACACTATACCTGAATATACACAGAAAGACGTTTTTTTTATCACCACCGAATGTTCAAAAAATCATAATATATTACTTTACAATATATAACAACATAATTTACCTTATGATAGAAATGTTAATAATTAATAAGAAATGAAAACAAAAATACCTATATGTCTATAATTGAATATATTTGATTAAAAAGAAGGTAGTGTAAGAAAATGAGCACAAACCCACATACCCTTTCACCTAGTAATTTTATTTTTTAGAATATGTTTTTTCCAAGCCCAAGTTTTCTAGAAAATGAAGCTTGAGGCAAAATATACCTATAATGTTTTATCAGGGGTACAATCCCAAGAAAGCTAGACAAGGATAAACAATAAATGAGATGAGGAAAGAGCTAAAGCAAATAGAAAGTTGTGTATTATAAATTTGGCCACAATGCCGTCTTGGCAGAAAGCACACGTGGTTACCCAAGTCACAGCACATCTCCTGAGAGGACGTGCAGAAACACTACATCTGGCAACAGCCCATCAGGTAGAGGAAGGGAGGATAATTTATTCACCTGCTCCATGATGTGCCCTTTGATCAAGATCTCCCTCTGGGGTCTATAAGAATATAGTCAGTGCCAGGCTAATTGAAATGTCACCTGGCAGCATTGAATACAAAACCATGATCAAACAAATTGGATGAGGAACATTAAACTTAATCCAGTACAACTGTAAGAAAAATTTGCACATGTGCTTTACATGTATGATAGCATTGTTTTTACCAAGAAAATAAAAAAAAAACTGAATATATAAATGTGTGTGTGTGTGTGTGTGTGTGTGTGGACACACATGCACATGGAAATGTTTAAATATATTATAGGATACCTGTATCATGGATGGATGAAAAAAAATGAAGTACATCTATATCTACTTCCTAAAAATATACCCAGGGCTTTGTAAATTAAAAAAATAATAATAATTGCAGATTTTTACATCTATTATAATCTATTATATCTTAATACAAAAGAGAAAAACTCTATATAAGTTCTTATCTATGACATAAGTAGTAAAATGGTTAGTGAAATAGACATCAAACTATTAGTGGCTATAAATAGAGAGGAGGAGTGTGGAAGACCCTCTGAAAGGGAGTTTCACAATTGTTCTAATTATTATTGCATATTTTTAATTTCTTTAAGTAAATAAGTTGAAGAAGAATGCAAGGACGAAAGGAGAGAAATAGGGGGAAAGTTAGAATGTAGGATTACAATCTAGATTTTGCTATGTCTAAATTTTGGAGGCATGACCAATACTACCATCCAAGCTATGTGTTTTCTCTAGAAGCCTGCCTTTGTAGTTTCAGTCTTAATACTATTATGGTGATTTTTAAAAGTTTTTTCTTGGAAGAAGATTTGATGATTTTTGTAATATTGTAATAATATGCATGTTAGAGGAAAATTCACTGTTAAGATGAAACAAAGTTTGAATGACTTTTGTTGAAGATTATGGACCAAAAGAAGGCTCCCAAGAAATCATCATGAAAAGGTCCCTGAGAGCGTATAATGGAAGAAAGAGAGCACCACTCAAATCAAAGAGCTCAGTTGAAGGTGGTCTCAGGCTGTGAGGGTTAGGAAAACTAAGGTAAAAAAAATGAGTTAATGACTATTGAGAGGATTGAAGATTTGATAAAATAATGCAGGTAAAACATGCCTTATAGATTCATCCTTAGTGACATCAATTAAAAAACATATAACCAACAAAAAAGAGTTCTGGTCAAGATGGCAGAGTAAGGAAATGCTGAGCTTGCTTCCTCTTATGACCACATCAAAATTAAAACTAAGCTACGGAATAACTATTAACGAAAACTAACTGCGGTCTAGCTGAACAGAAAGAACTCCTACAACTAAGGAAATATAGAAGAATCCACATTAAGACTAGGAGGGGCAGAGATGTGGACTGTGCTGGCCCTGCACTCATGAGTGGCAGTGAAAATCCAGAGGGATATCTCTGTTGCTGAGATTCCCCCCAAAACAAAGGGATTCCAGGACCATAGAAGGATGCCTAACCCAGGGTTCCAATGCCTGAAAAAGAAATCGCAACAGCAGCTGGCTATGAAAACCAGCAGAGATGGTTTCCGGGTGAACCAGATGGCACTTGGAGTCCCAGGCATTTCACTTAAAGGGCCCACACAGATATACTCACTGACAGAGTCACTCTCTCTGAGCTCTAGCACGGGGGCAACAGTGCAAAAAGCACCATACAGAGAGAAACATATGGAAAGGAACATCAGGACAAGAGCTAGAGGGCAGCTTTCTCCCAGACAGGAGCTGCTGGTGAAAGCCATTCTTTCTTTGTTAAGCCCTCCCCTCACTGAGCATGCTAACGCGTATCTGAGTCTCCACCAATCTAGCTAACACAGTTCACTCCATCCTAGTGATACACTGAGACCCTGCCCCACCCAATTGCAGCTCCCCCCCAGCCCCCCAAGCCACCAGTGGCTTTTCCATATAAATGTCAAGTCTTGGATCTTGCTGCAGAATTTCCTAAGAATTGTGAAAGGTTCACAAACTCCAAACAAGTTTTGTACCTCATGCTAAGCAGCCACAGCCTGGGATTAGCAGCAGCCAGCCTTGGTTCCCAGCTCAGCCTCTCCCAGGCACCTCCAAACCAAGAACAAGTGACAACCATCTGCAGATCACTTTGTAATTTATACCAAGTGGCCTTGGGCAAGGCACAAGTCATGGCTGAACTTGACCTGCAGCAGAGCCCCTCCCACAAAGTCCTAGAACCAACACAGCTGACGACCAGTTTGAGATCACACCAGAGCACCACCCAAGGACCTCCATAAAGCACACCTGAGGGTCAGGCTGGGCAGGCACCAGAGCTCTGCTAAAGCAAATTCTGCTCCATAGGGTCAGTCCCTGAACAACAGCTCCTCCAGTGTAGTCACGGCCGGTTCTCACAACCAGGCTAAGGCTCAATCTCTCCCATTAGTGTGTAAACAGCAACTAAGGCTCAACTGCAACAGGAGCGCATCCACAACCCACACAAGAAACATACCTGGAATACCTACCTTAGGTGACCAGGCAGACTGAACCACTGGGCCCCACAGCATGCCTACTATATAAAGCCACTCTATTAAGACTAGAAAACATAGAAGCTCTACCCAATACATACAAACAGACACATGAAGGCAGCCAAAATGGAGAGACAAAGAAACATGTTTCAGATAAAAGAACAGAACAAAGCCCCTTAAAAAGAACGAAACAAAATGGAGACAAGCAATCTACCAGATGCAGAGTTCCAAATACTGTTAGAAGAGTGCTTGCTCCATGATCGCCATGAGAGCTTCAGCTAAGAGATAGAAAACATAAAAATGAAAATGAAAAACATAAAAAAGAACCAGGTGGAATGGAAGAATAACTGAAATAAAGAATGCATTAGAGGTAATCACCAGCAGATAAGGTGAAGCAGAGGACTGAGTCAGCAATTCAGAAGAGAAGTTAGCAGAAAACAATCAGAACAACAAAAGAGAAAAATAATTCAATAAAAAGGAGAATAGTTTAAGGAGACTTTAGGACAACATCAAGCATACCAACATTTGCATCATTTGGGGTACCAGAACGAGAAGAGAGAAAGCATGTACTTAAAAACCTATTGAAAAAAATAATAATAATGACAGAAATCTTTCCTAATCTGGTGAAGAAAATAGAGATACAAGGTCAGAAAGTGCAGAGTACCAAACAAGATAAATTTAAACAGGCTGGAACCAAGAGACATCATAATTAAAATGCCAAAGGTTAAAGATGAAGAGAAAATCTTAAAATCAACAACAGGAAAGCAGTTAATTATCTACAAGGTAAGACTATCAGCCAATTTTTCAACAGAAACTTTGCAGACTAGATGAGATTGACACAAAATAGTCAACGTGATGAGCAGCAAGGGCCTACCCAGCAAAAGCTATCATTTAGTATTGAAAGACAAAGAGCTCCTCAGACAAGAAAATTTTAAGAAAGTTCATCATTACCAAACCAGTATTATAAGAAATGGTAAAGGGACTTCTTTAAGAAGAAGATGAAAAAGAAATAAAAAATATGAATGATAAATGGCAAAAACTACATATCTATCAATAATTAGTTTCAATATAAATAGATTGAATGCTCCAATCAAAAGACAGGGTGGCTGAATGGATATGAAAACAAGACCTTTATATATGCTGTCTACAAGAGACTCATTTTAGATCAAAAGACAGTGAGAGTAATGGAATACACAAAGATATTTCATAAAAGTGAAAGAAAAAAAAAGCTGGGGTAGTATACTTATACTAGACAAAATAGACTTTAAAACAAGGCGATACAAAGCTGACTCTGGGTGATGAACAAATATTGGAACACATAGATGAAATACTATAGAATTGTACATCTGGAACCTATGTAATATTTACTAACCAATGTCACTGTAATAAATTTAAAATAAAAAACAAACACACACACACACAAAGACTATAAAAGAAACCAAGATGTACCCAGAAATTTCACTTTGGGGTATTTACTTGAAGAAACTAAAAACATTCCTTCAAAGGGATGTGTGTACCTACACATCCATTGCAACATTCTTTACAATAGCCAAGATATGAAGACAACCTGGGTGTCTATGAATGAATGAATGAATAAAAAAGAAGTGATACATATATGCATATAAAATGGATTATTACTCAGTCAAGAAAAGAGTGATGGGGAAGCTGGGATGGCTCAGTGGGTTAAGCGCTCACTTTGCAGCGCCGGGGACGGGGGATCAGATCCCAGCCCAGCCTGTGCAGACCCATATGCTGAACTGGGGAGCTCCCCCAGTTCAATTCTCTCTCTGTCTCTGTCTCTGTATCTCTCTCTGTCTGTCAAAAATAAAATAAGTAAATAAAAATATTTTCAAAAAATGTTTAAATAATATATATATATATATTTTTTTTAAAGAAAAGAGTGAAACCTCACCATCTGCTATAATAATGATGAACCTTGAGGGTATTGTGCTGAGTGGAGTCAGAGAAAGACAAATGTCATATGATTTCACTGATATGTGGAATCTAAAGAATAAGATAAAGGAACAAACAAAACAGAAACAAGCTCACAGATACAGAAAGCATTTTTTTGATGGTTGCTGGATTGGGGTGGGAATGAATAAAGGGGAAAAGAGTTTAAGGGCTACATATTGATAGTTACAAAGTAATCATGGGGATGTATTGTACAGCATAGGGAATATAGTTAGTAGTATTGTAAAAACTATGTGCAATGTCAGATGTTTACTGGATTTATTGGAGCGATCACTTTGTAGGTCATATAAATGTGTAAACATTGTGTTATACTGCTAGAACTATCAATAATATAATTTTATGTCAACTGTAATTAAAAAAGCAAAAACAAAAACAAAACCTACAACTATCTTTAATGGGCAGTGGATCAAAATAAGAGCTCCCTTGAATAGCAAGGCACAGGTCTCATTTTTTCCAGTGCCTTTAAGATAAATAAATAAAGGAAATAAGTCTCTCCAACTGGTAAATAAAAGACCTTATTCTGAAGTATCTCAGACTCAATGTGATAATTTAAGTTAATAGAGTTAACAGTGCCAACATATTTCAAGTTGTTGTCTAATGTGTCTTCAAGTCATTATTTTTTCAAAGGTCATTGAATTTTAAAGTCAAAATAGACTTTAAAGACTGTCTTACAAACTTCTTATTTTTAAAGTGAAACAAAAACCAACAACAAAAAAAACCCCACAGGCACAGGGTCCTATCTCTCTTCCGCTGACCTTGAGGGAAGTTGTACGCCTCCTCTGGACCTCTGCCATCTCCTCTGTAAAATGAACTCTTCAAAACATGGTCTACCTCTGAATTGTCTGCCATAATGACACCATTGTAAATTATTTCACTTAGGAAATAGGACATCTTGTAAGGTGTGGATAAGTAAGCACACCTTTCCACTTTACCTGGGGCCTACAAACACTGAATTACTCTTTTCAAGCTCTCATAGCGAGAATTTTCATGAAGAAGTTTGAGAAATTGCATATTTTCCAAAAGTGAATATGGTTTATTTTTAAAGTGTTACCTGTGTTTGTTTTTTAAACTGAAATGTAGGAAAAATCACCTGAAATCTTATCACCTAGAAATGACACAGTGGAAATTTGGGTAAAAATGTATTCCTAAATAACTTCCTTTCTCTTTCACTGTATCCCCAATAGCCCTCTCACCCATTAGATGGGATAGGTATCAAGGAAAACATTTATTTATAATTATTTTCTTTGCCAAACATACTACTGCTACCCAGAGTTTGAATATTGCTGAGACACATGAAGAAAAATGATATAAATAGAACCTCTAGAGGTGAGGTTTCAGGACTCAAACCCTTTTCATTAATAATGAAAGATACAGAAACTCATTGGGTTGATAAGTAAGACCAATCAGAGCACTTTAAAGAAATTCCCGGGAAAGCTGGGATGGCTTCAGTGGTCGCTTTGCAGCCCTGGGGACTGAGGATCGAATCCCGGCTCTGGCCCGTGCCCCCAGCCCAGTTCCCACCCTGTGCAGCACCTGCCCACCTATGTGGAATGAAAATTATGTCTAAAACTAATGACATACAACTATGGAGACTGCTCTGGGACCACCCCCTTCTCTCTGTGTCTCTCTGTCTCTGTCTCTCTATGTCTCTGTCAAAAACAATAAAATTTAAACATTTTTTTTAAAAGAATGAAATTTCCATAGAGATAGGGTTAGGGAAAAACAAGTCCCCTGTGGGCATTGCCAAGCACCAGAGAAATAAGGCCTGTGATTTGTGGACCTTGAAACCCACCAAACCTGGCTTGCTCCTGAGTGAGTGGCTGTGGGGGCCCACACTGAGGAGGTATCCAGAGTTGAGTCAGTGAGAGGATTCCTCCCTCCCCCACTCCTCAGAGGACCACTTGTGTTTTCTTGAGGGAATGTGCAGTAGGGCCAGAAGCAGTGACTAGAAGTAGAGTCTCAGACTTGGTCATCTCGCTCAGACTTGATGAGAATGGTGATGTGCTCAGCTGTGGATCTGACAATATCAGCCACCCAGAAAAAATAAAATAAAAAATAAAAATAAAAGTTGCAACCACTGAGGCTTTGACTTGGTAATTGATGATCCTGTCCAAAGGAATGCTTTTAGTGGTATTTATGGTAGTCTCTAGCCTCAAGCGAACATGTCTGGGATCTGGCTCCAACTGTGAGCCAAAACTAATTGAATTAACCCTATGGGCATCAACAATAACCTTAGTAACTGCTGAGACCAACGTGGGAGAGGGAGGCCTAGAGAGAGGTGATTGTGTATATATACATATGCGTACTTTTAAATAAAAACTGGTACTATACTATACATGACATTGGCTAGCCAACATTTTTATTCAATTTTATATTTTTAGGTATCTTTTTATGTCACTGAATATAGACTAACATCCTTATAAATGGCTATATAGTATTCTAAAATAAATACATGAGCCATAATTTATTTAACTGTTTTCTTATTAATAGATACAAACTTCAATCTTCTTATTTTCTTTGTCAGTATTAATAAACAACATTAATTTATTAATGGTAATTTAATAGTAATTGTTATTAACAATTTATCTTTTGATTTTTAGCTCATTATTTTTTAAGATAATTTTCTACAAGTGAAAATGCTTCATCAAAAATAATTCACATTTTTTTAGTTACTTCTTCCAAACAGCTTTTGAAAAATATTTCACTAATCTGTATTCTACGAACAGTGTGTAAAAATGTCAATTTCTCAGGGAAGCCGGGATGGTTCAGCAAGTTAAGCACTCACTTTGCAGCCCTGGGGACCGAGGATCGAATTCCGGCCCTGGCCCATATGAACCCATATGCTCAGCTAGGGTGTGGAGGCTCCCAGTTTGGTTCTCACCCCCCAGTTCAACTCCTGGCTCGAGTGGGCATAACTACCATGTGGGAGGCCCCTAGCCCAGTTCCTGCCCTACACAGCCCCTGCCCACCTGTGTGAAATAAAACCATGTCAAAGGCTGATGACATACAACTGTGGCGACTGCTCTGGACCCTCCCCCTTCCCTCTGTCTCTCTCTGTCTCTGTTTCCCTCTGTCTCTGTCAAAAACAGTAGAATAAATCTTTCTTAAAATATTAGAAAAAAGGAAAGCCAGGATGGCTCAGTGGGTTAAGTGCTCACTTTGCAGCCATGGGGACCAAGGATCGAATCCCGGCCCTGGCTCGTGCGGACCCATATGCTGAACTGGGCAGTGCCCTCAGTTCAGTTCTCACCGGGGTGAGACCCCGGCCCAGTTCCTGCCCTGTGCAGCCCCACCCCCACCTGTGGAATGAAACTATGTGGAAAAACCAATGATGTGCAATTATGGAGACTGCTCTAGGCCCTCCCCCTTCTCTCTGTCTCTGTATCTCTATCTCTCTCTCTCTCTGTCAAAAAAAAATTAGAAAAAAATCTATGTCACAATATTCTATTTATGTGTTGTATTAACTATGTTTTATATACATATCTAATAAATGAGAAGAAAACTACTGTTCTTTATATAGAATATTTAAATATTAAACTTATTTTTTGTGTATATTGACAATTTTTACTTTTCTGCTGTGAATTACCTGTTTATATCTTTCACACATGAAAATATTAATAGTCTCAATACTTTATGGCTTTTAAAAATATTTTGAAGATATTGAACCTGATATACATTGGGAATACTTTCCCTACACTTTTAAAATATTGCTTCATGACAATGTTCCCATATAAAAGTTTACTATTTTAAATAGTCAAATCTATTATCCTTTCCTTTTGTGGGTTTTAACTGTGTTGTTATACTTTACAAGCCCTTCTTTAGCCTCAAGATAATCAAAACGTCCATATTTCATCTAGTGTTTATATAGTATAATTTTTATATTTTAAGGTATTGACTCATCTGGAATCATTTTAAGTCCTGTCTTTTCAATACCTAGCCACTTATTCTAACATTAATTATTGGATAATTAGTAATGGAATAATTCATTTATTCTCCACTCAGAATGCTAAATTTCTATATGCTCTTAAAACATTTTCTAGAAAATGTGCTTTATTTCACTTACCTGTCAGTTCATTAGTTCCTCAGTACATTGTGGTTTCATTACAAATCATTTAAACATGTTATTTTCTTAAAATTTTTTATTGTTTTGAGAGAAGATAAGAGAGAGAAAAGAGGGAAAGGCCCAGAGAAGTCTCCACAGTTGTACATCAGCCTTCCAAATGAGAGGTGAAAAACTTCACCACTGGGCCATCCTGGCAGTTACCAGTTGTGCTGCAGTTCAGCATATGGGGTTGCACAGGCCAGGACTGGGAATAAAATCCCAGACCTCATGGTTGTGAGGCAAGTGCTCAACCACTGAGCTATCTTGGCATCCCCCTCATTTCAATACATTTTATTATGAACAAATTATTTGAAAATATTTAAGAAACTTTAGCAAGTCCTGTTATATTCAAAAGTATAAAATGAACTGAGGAAAATGGAAGACTATTGGCATAAATTAATGTAGAGAACGTCAAGGTGAAACCATATTTCCTGATGATCATGTAAAAAAAGTCATGCAGAGATAGAGAATTTCTAACTCAGTGAATATGGAAAGAAACTTTAAAGAACATATTTGAATGTAAAAAAAATCAGTTGGTGTAAACTCATCTATATGAAGATCCATCAGGCAATTCTCATTAAAATCTTTCTATAACTTCACATTGACTTTAGATTTTTGCATAGATATAACGTAAAGTTTTATTTTAAGAGCATCTTTCTTTTTCTCTAATGCTTCAACAATGTAGACTTTTCCTAGAACTTCTTATACAAGATCCCTTTTCTTACCCTTCATTCTTCACAGAGAATTTGTAACAAATTTCCTGAAACCTGCAAGAACCCAGATACTCGATTTTTGGACACTTCAACCCATAAGCTCAGTACCGAATAAGCAGGATGACCCTAAGTATCATTTTAAATGGAACAGTACCAATGTTTTCATATTTCCTAACCATTCTATTGTTTTACCATAAATGTCAGTTTTGTTTCATCATTAATTTTTTGTAAAAAATTGAGCATGGGTTGTTTATCATGCAAGGTCTGACAATTAAGTGAGCAAATTCATCCTAAAAGAAAGTGCTATTTAATACATACCACATTGCTAAATATCACTATGGTCATCTTCAAAGTATTCCCCTTGGGAAGCTATGCACCTGATGCCAGCACCTAGTCCACCCTTCAAAGAAATTTTGGAACTCTTTTTTTTGAATTGCCATCAGACCCGTAATCTTATTACTTTTGAGGTTCTAAATGTTATCAAAGTATCTTCTAGTCATTTTTCTTTATCTTCTGGTAAATAAAAAAGTCATTGAGAGCCAGATCAGGTGAGTAGGGAGTGAGTTGCAATACAATTATGTGTCTACTGGCTAAAAACCCCTCATGGACAGTGCCGTGTGAGCTGGTGCATTGTCTTGATGCAAGAGCCATGAGTTGTTGGTGAAAACTTCAGTTCATTTTCATCTAACTTCCATGCAGCCTTTTCAGCACTTCCAAATAGTATATTTGGTTGACTGCTTGTCTACTTGGTATAAATTCATAATGAAAAATCTCTCTGATATCAAAAAACAGTTAGTACATTGTTTTGACTCTTGATTTGCACTGATGGAACTTTTTTGATCACAGAGATTGGCTGACTTTCATTATTCACTTTGACAGTTTGTTTCAGCATCGTATTGGTACACCCATGTTTCATCACCAAAGATACCATGCTCAAAACATCTTGCCCTGCCAAAAGGTCTTGGCAAGCTTCAACTTCCTTTGCTTTTGTTCTTTGGTTAGCTTCCTTGGGACGATTTTTGCACACACCTTTCTCATGCCAAGATTTTTAGTCAGATTTTTCTAACTGTTCCCCTATTGATGTTTACTTGGTCTTCTATGCTGCTTACGATCAGCTGATGATTTTGAAGCACAAGTCAATGAAGTTTTGCAATATATTCATCAATTCTGCCTGTTATTGGCCTCCCTGACCTCTCTTCATGAATGACACTTTCTCTCCCCTCAGATAAACGTTTAATCCATTTGTAAACTGCCACTGTCTTTATGGCATTATTCTTATCACCTTGGACTGACATGTCTCTGATTTCACTTCCATTCTTACCAAGTTTCACAAGAAAGTTAATGTTTGTTTTTTCTTCTAATTCAAGCTCTAACATTCTCATGATGGCATACAAAAACATGCAACAACAATAATGAACGCCACTCAGCGAGACATTGCCACATGTCGACACAAACACAGCTGTGAGACACTGATACACCAAGGTTATGAAACCTTACTGAGTTGTTTGTGCAGTACTGCCAACATAAGTGCATGGTGGAAAGTTCACAAACTTAATTGTCAGACCTGGTAAGACTCTATGATAATCAGTGAGTGCAGTAAAACTACTAGTATCACAAAAGAGCAAGTTCCATTTACTTTATCCAGTCAGAGCCAGGATTCTTGGGTTAGCAAGGATCATATGCCTTTCTCTTGATTGTCTGCAGTGGTAGGGAATTCAAGAGATGGTTGATAAGCCCCATTCAGCATATGAGAGCCAGGAGGGTCTCGACGCACATAAACTACTGAATGGGTTCACCTGGCAGTTTGCTTCTATCAGGTTAGGAGTATGAGATGCAATGACTGTGAGTTCTACTTTTATTTCTATCATTGTTCCACATATAGAGAATCTTTCTGCTCTACATTCAATTTGGTTCTGACTTTTCAGACTCATATTTCAGTTCAGCAGGCTGTTAGCTATTTTTTTTATTAAAGCAAAACTCTCCAGTGGGACATTAGCATATACTGGCTTTTTTTTTGTCTTCTTCTTTTTGTGTGTGTTTATGTTTTCTTGCAGTCTGGCCACTGCAATCCTTCATTAGAGTGTTCAGAGTGGCATGCCATACGGATTACTTTACTGCTCATGTGATATTTATAAGTATTTTGATATACACTAAAGATCAAGTGTCTATGTTCCAAACTTATAGTAGTTTAATTGAAAAAAGATAATATTTCAGCTACGGAAATAACCATAAACATTAAAAATCTTACAAACGATTTAGAAAAAATGAAGTGCTTATAACTAATGATGTCAAAAAACAACTGAAATGTTACTAGATTCAGGAGAAATTAATGACGCTAAGTTTTTTTGAAGTAGTACGGAATTTCTATGAAACCAGCTTAGACTACACAAGTGGAAATGCAATATAGAAAACACAAGGTCAAGTGGGTACTACTATGGAAGGCACCTGAATGCAAAGAAATACAGGGCAGACTGAACAAAAAACTCAACGCACACACAGAAACAGAAGAAAATCGTGTATTTGATCAGTGGACCCTTATGAAATCTACAATTATAATGGATACATAGAATAAGGAAAACATTTCTATATCTGATACTCATAGATGGGTAACGATTTTTTTCTGAAACAAGCAAAAAATGCCTTGACTTTCAAGACTTTTGTAATATTGTAGGGTTTAATTCTACGTGTTCTGGGAAGTACAGGATGTGGTCAAAGATAAAATCTAAATTAATTTTTGAGACAATGAAGGCTATGCTATGTTGGTTGTAAAACAAAATGTAAAACAAAATTGTGTCATGGAATATAGATATTTTATGATAAGGTGTTGAAAGACTAAAATTTTCTGTGTCAGATCACTTCATTGGGGGGGGAAACTGGGATGGCTCAGTGGGTTAAGCACTTGCTTTGCAGTCCCAGGTCTGAGGATCAAGTCCTGATCTTGACCCTGGCCCTTGCAAACCCATATGCTGAACTGGGGTGTGGTCCCAATTTGATTCTCACCAGGGTGAGCTTCCCATGTGGGAGGCCTGGGGTCAGCCCACAGCTCCCAAGGGCGTGCCTCCGATGCGGGAGGCCCCCAGCCCAGTTCCTGCCCTGCGCAGCCCCAGCCCACTTGTTTGGAATGAAACCATGTCAAAAACTGATGACGTACAACCTCTGTCTCTCTCTGTCAAAAACAATACAATCTTTTTTTAAAAAGATCACTTCATTTGAGAAATACTTATAGTCTGATTGTGGTAAAATACCATCCCATTATAACTCTACCTAATTTTATGTGAATTCTGTCACTAAAGGATTATTGTTAGCTCAATATGTTCATGTAATAAAACATTTTTATCCTCTTACTTTTTCATGAATATGGAGTATTACATAACTGCATACTGTTGTTGTCATTCCAATAACCTGTTTTTGTCTCAAAAACATATGGTCAGCCTATAACTAAGAAGTATCAGTTGTGAAACCAACCAACTTCCCCAAGTGTGGAAACATACTGGTCTATAAGAAACATTTCTAAAAATAAATGGGGGTAACTTGAGCCTTAAGCAAAGAGTAGGAAAGAGGTTCTAGGAAGATGGTCCTGACTTTGAAAATATGAAAAAAAGAACAGACAGGTATCTTAGTACTTAAATATCTAGGTTATGAATATGGAGGAAAAAGAAATAGGCTAGGAGAGGTGAATTAATAAGTAGGCTGGGGCTGCACTTTGAGTGATGCTGAGACTGTCTTGGCCACGATATTGAGCTTATCAATCAGACAATTAATATGGGATATTAAACCCAGAATCTAACATAAGGTCCAATGTGAAGCTTTGAAATCAAAACACATCAAGGGTACCCCATTCACAGGATCATTTCTACCCCAGGAAATCCAGAACACATTTCAAAAAATTCTTATTTTATAGTGTCAGTAAAAATAAACAATTGTTAGTCATCCTAAATACCACAAAAGTTCCTCTATCATATTTTTATAATTTTATAGTTTGCTCTAATTTTATTAACTAAATCAAATTAAAATGTTTCCCAGTTAAGCATTCAGATCAACATGTTAAGGAACAGGTTATATTCTAGTGATGTGAGTTAGAAATATAGTGCCCACTACTCAGGGAGAAAAATAAAATCCCCAAGTTTCTAGTAGAAATTTCAAGACTATTCATTGATTCATTCATTCAATACATTTGCATTGAGAACTAACAGAGCACCAGGCATTGTTCTAGGAACTGGGAATAGAACAGTGACTAAGACAGGTAAAGTACTTGCTTTTCCAGAGCTCACAGGTACTATACAGAAGTACGACAATAAATAAATTAATAAATAAAACATCAAATATTGAAAAGTTTTACAAAGAAATGTGCTAAAATAATTTATGTCAGGAAGATCTCTACAGGAGATGGAAGAATCAAGATGAATTGAGCTCAGAGAAATGAGGAAACATGACCTTCCAACAACTAGAGTAGGAGCATTCCAGGTAGAAGGAACAAGGTGACCAGAATGGTTGCAGAGAATGGGATAGTGAATGGCAGATAATGAGGTGGTAGAGACAGCAAGAGACAGATCAGGCAGGACCTTATAGAATGGTGAGGGGTTGGATTTAATTTTTGGAGTAATGGAAAACCACTAAAGAGTTTGAGCAAGGGAATTAAAGAATTGGCTTACATCTTCAATTGATCTCTGCAGCTATTCATTTGGTCGTAGAGAGCAATGAATGATTCCAGAAGAGCAATAACAGGTCATTTCTTTCAGTGACTCAGAAGAGAGATAACAATAAGTAGGGTGAGAGTCCTAGAAATCAAATTGCAGAAAAGTGGACAGACTTTAGGAAGCAAATTCAAAGACATGCTCATTTAAAATTTTAAATTTCTAGGTTACTAAGATCTTACCAAGCTTGTCCAACCTCTGCATGCAGCCTAGGACAGCTTTGAATGCAGTGAACACAAATTCACTAACTTTCTTAAAACATCATGAGATTTGTTTTTGTGACCTCTTGCTTTTTTGCTAATCAGCTATCATTCCTGTTAGTGTATTTTATATGAAGCCTGAGACAATTTTTCTACTTCCAAAGTGGCCCAGGGAAGCCATAAGGTTGGACACCTCTGGTTAGATTCTGGTACTGATCTTAGGTGATTCCTTAATCTATCTGGCCACAATGGAATCATTTGTATTTAACCTGTAGAACAAAAATTGCATAATAATTTTACTTTATATTATTTTGCAAAATTTAAATCCTATGGCAAGAATATTGTTGCTCAGTTTTTCTTTTTTTTTTCCTGCCCCCCTCAGTTTTTCAGTTACAACAGTTTTTTTTGTGTGTTTTTTTTTATTTAAGTATAATGTATAGATATATATTTTTTCTAAGTGCTCAAATAATTTTTTCAAAACTATAATAATTCTTATTCCATATTGGCCAGCATACATAAATCCTCAGTTTAAAAAAATAGATAAAATATCAAGAGCCTTCTTTTGAAATGATATTTTGCCATATATAAATATAGATGTAATTTCAATAAACAAATTGTCGATTGTTATTGCTTGTATAACAAATATAAAAAGCATGTAAAATCCATGTCTCTGTAAGAAGTTTCTTGAAAATGCCATGTACTGGGGTAAGTCAATTGAATACGACAAAAATATCTATTAAAAGATGAGTGGTATTTTTGAATTTTGAGTTCCAGTATGAAACTATCCTACTTAAACACACACACACACACAATGATAAATTCTGTAAACAATAGTATTAAATTAATAGGCCCCATCAGATATAATGTGATATTATGTAGTATGCCAGCCACTTACAGATTTAGATTTGACATTACTTTTATTGATTTCAGTGAAAATGATGACATACTTAAAGGGAAAATAGACCATTTTCCTCTTCAAAGACATCAAACACTGAATTTAGCAGTGTGTGATTTATCTCTGGACCCAGTATTTCACATCAATGGAGAAGATCCATTTTGTTTTCTCGTGGAAGCCACTACAATAGGCAATAAATAAGTATCATTTCATTGAGAATGTACATTATCTAGGCAGCCATTGCTTGTTTGTGCTTAAATAAGACAGGAAACAAGGAAAAGCACAAAACCAAATCACTGAGAGCCAAGTCAAAGAGTAAATTTAATCATACCTCAATCCCATGACACCCAAAATGCAAATATTCCCTGAACATTGAAATTCTTGACTAGCCTCATGTTAAAAAAAAAATTACCCTAATAAATTTATGCCATCATAAAATCATCTGAGCTCAGCTCAGATGATTTTATGGATATAGTTAGAGGGCATTATTTTAAAGTTATGCCGGAAGCAAAATGACAGTGGCAAAGGCCATGCATACAAGAAATTATGTTCTGTTCTCTTCACAGTGATGGTAGTTCTAGTAGCTTTTCTTCTTAATGATCACATTCAGATATTAAATTCATTTTCAATTATTTCATTATGAACAAAATCCCATTTTATGTATATTTTTCCTTTGAGTACTTTACTCCCCCCCCCCAAGGCAATAATATTGTAAAATATTTATTCCATTAGTTTTAGGTAATTGAAATGCCAAGAGCTAAGAGCTTAATCTCTGCTGGCAGGGAGAGTTGCCTGCTGTCACTTTATATTAAATCTTTTTCTGCTGATTTTTGCATAGTCAATAACAGTGTCTGAACCCAAGAAAAAGGTATAAAGTAACATTGAAACAGGAGTCTATGATAAGGTAATGTTTACACTCAGGATAATATGAAAATGTCCACTCTAGAGTCACGAAGATCTTTTTGCAGGTTAACTAATTAGAATGTTTATTAGCTACATTCATTACTCTGACAGGCTCAGAGATTTCTATACATTATTAAGTTCTTAAGCACTTATTCCCTAAAGAGCTTGTGTCTGCTAAAATTTGGGCAGGTGGATTTTAACAGCACTTGATATTTATCTTCTCATGCCGACAATAGTACAAAACAGAATACAGAGCATTCATTCTTAGTACCTTCAGGGCACAGAAATGGCCTTCAGTAACTTCCCTCATCATTTATATGGCATCCTTCACAACTCTGTACAGCCCTCCTAGCTGGCCTCAGACCAATGACTTATCATCATAGTAAATGGACAGAAAACAAATCTGTGTTTAGTGGCACTAAATGAAAAGGGAAATATTTCTGCTGCAATGAGTGGTGAGCACATAAGCAGGGCTTACAGGTTCTTTATTAACTGAGACAACACATGGTGAGAGGTGAACTGCTAGGAAATATGAATCTTTAGTCATAAAACATAAAGACTTGGTATTTTTGATTTGAACAATGTCGAGCTTGTGTTTTATGACACATGCATTTATTATTCTAAACAATGTATCCTGAGCCTGAAATGGATAGCCATACTAATTTTTAAAGCCTTTTGCCAGGGAAGCTGGGATGGCTAAGTGGGTTGAGCCCTCACTTTGCAACTCCAGGGACTGAGAATTGAATCCCACCCCCGCCGGCCCATGTGCACCCATATGCTGAACTTGGGCATGCTTCCAGTTCAGTTCCTGCCCTGTGCAGCGCCCAGCCCACCTGTGGAGTGAAACTATATGGAAAACTAATGCTGTCAACTATGGAGACTGCTCTGGGCCCTCTCCCTTCTCTCTCTCTCTCTCTCTCATCAAAAAATAAAAAAATAAAAACTAAATCTTAAAAAAAAAAAGCCTTTTGCCAATGCACCATGGTACAAGGGATAGTGCATGGACTTTAAAGTCAAAATTTCCTATCTTCCCAATGTACCAGCTGTGTGAACTGAGATCACTTGACCTCCCTATGCTTTAGTGTTCTCACTTATGAAGTAAAGGTAGTATCTATCTTATGGAGCTATTGATTGAGAGACATGAAAGATGGTGAAGCCAAATGGTCCAACGATAAACTCAGGAGTAGAACCCTGGCTCTAATTCTTGGCTTTACCATTTACTAAGTTTATGGCTTTGGACAAGGTATATGTCCTGTCTATACCCCTATTTTCTCATGGGTAACATACAAATAATCGTATCACCCACTGCATGCGATAAGTGACTTACTAATGCAATAGCTTTTTATTGACTCTCATCATCTAGGAACTAGGGACAAAATAGGACATTAAAAAGACAATAATATCTACCCTCACAGAACTTATACTCCAATAACGTAAGAAGAAAAACAAAAAGAATGAATAAACTTATATAGTATTACTTGAAAAAGCAATAAATTCTATGGAAAAAAAATAATTAAACATAGTTTAGCTCAGTGGTTGGCTCTTAATTAGCACCAAATATAGGCTGTCATTTCTCAATCTATAGTAAACACTTCCCAAATTGTTACCGCCTAACTCTTTTCCTTTCCTATACATGAGTTCCCACAAACTTTTCATGTTTGAAGAAGAAGTTGAAGCCAAAACCTATGTCAGCAGAGAATGAGCCTTTTCAAGGCTTTTTGGCAGGCAGCTATACCCATGGGCCACTTAAAAATATAACAAGAAATGGTCTTTCATTTCAATTCACAATGAGATTTAAAAGCAAATATCTCATTGAGATGCCATTGGTTCTTAGTGATAGTAAGTTTCTACAGAAGAATAAATTGTAAATAAATCAACTCATTTAAGGTTTATTAGTTATTCTTTATTTTGAGCATAGAAAGAAAAGAGATATTAACTATCTCAAAGTTACTCATCCAAGCCTAAACTTGGAAGCAACCAAGATGTCCTTTGGTAGCTGAATAGATAAATAAATTTTGCTACACACAGGCAATGAAATGTTATTCAGCACAAAAATAAATGAGCTATCAGGCCATGAATTGAAATGGAGGAAACTTAAATGAATATTACTAAGCCATTCTAAAGGAATCATTCTAAACCAGGCTACATGTTCTATGATTCTAATTATTTGATATTCTAAAATAGGCAAAGCTGTATAAGACAATAAAAAGATTAGTGGCTGCTAGAAGGTTCAGAGGAGGGAAGAGATGAACAGGCAGAGAAAAGTGGAATTTTTAGGTCAGTAAAAATACTCTTTATAATATTACAATAATGGATATATGTCATTATATATTTATTCAAGACTATAGAATGTACAACACAAAGAGCAAGCCCTTAGGTAAATGATGAACTTTAGGTAATTATGATGTCTCAATGTAGGCTCATCCTTGGTTAAAAAAAAAAAAAGTAAGATTCTAAAACCTCAAATAAGACCCACTAATTGTACACCAGGGCAAATTGTTAAACTGAATAATATAGTAAAGAACCCAGGATAAACAGGTAGACTTCTTCCCCTGGAAGTAGTAGGAGCACACTATCCAAATTAACCAACTATTTGAAGATTTTCTTCCAATTGAGTTTACTTTATAGGTGGTAGACTCCAGAAAACTGACAACTTGAATGATTTTCTAATAAAACTAAGAATCTATATTTTCTTCCTCAATAGGATAATCATGTACTTTCTTGGGGGAAAAAAAGGCAATTTTGAGAGTGAAAGTGGCTTCAATTAACAATTACTTTGTGATAAGAGGCATAGCACTGGAGGACTGTCTCAGAGAAATTGGGATTTGTGGTCACCCTTCTGAGTAACTGCTGAGTCTCTGCCATGAACTTGTACACTGCCAAGTACTGCATACTGGAATCGCTGCTGCCAGAGCAATGGATTGGCTTGCTGTCTCAATGTGTTGAGGGTGAGACCAGTGCTAGTAAGCAGGTTCCTAGTAAGCTGGAGTCTTTTAAAAGGGAAACTCGGCAGAGATTTGACGTTGGACTAATTCATCTTCTCAGCTCCTGAAAAGTTCAGAATGGTTACAGTAAAAGCAATTGAAAGATATCCAGTTCTACCAAAAAACAAAACAAACCAGAAAAAAACCACCTTTGGCTAAAAGTGAATAAAATAACAACTGAAGAAGTTTTACTTCACTAGATTTTTAATTCACAAAAGCAACCAAATATGATTTCTGACCTTAATTTCTTAGAAATTGAACTTGCGAAGAAATTTAATTTTTGTACTAATTTCTCCCCAGAAATTTGATAATGAGAATGTGCTTGTATTCAATTTGGGGCATTTCTATGTTCTTGACATTTTGTTATTGGGAGTATCTTAATGTTGTTATTTAATTTTATTGTACCATCTCTGGTGGCCTATTTTGGAAAATACAACTAGACGTAATTTGGAATGGGAATGAATATTCAGTCTTGAACATAAACTGAAATCAGAGTTCATTTAATTAATATACTCTTCTGCCTCATTTCAGAGCCTTCTGGGTTAAAACCTACACTTCTCACCAGGGATTCCAGAAGATAGCCAGAAAATAGTGGTTGGGGGATGAGGGTATGACTTTGAAGCTAGAAGTAGACTCATTTAGACAATTGCCACCTCCCTGGGGAGGGTGTACACACCCCGAGTCTTTTCCTTCTGCAGAGTAAAAGCACATTAGCATCACGCACTTGGTTTCTTTCCACTCCTCTTCCTCATGCTTATTCAGGAGAAGCAGAAAAATTCCCCTAGACAGCCTGTTTTATAAATATTTATTTTATTGTTTTTGACAGAGACAGAGACAGACAGACAGAGACAAAAAAAAGGGGGAGGGCCCAAGAGCAGTCTCCACGGTTGTATGGCATCACTTTTCAACATGGTTTCATTCCACACAGGTGGGCAGGGGCCGTGCAGGACAGGAATTGCACTGGGGGCCTCTCACGTGGGAGGCACACCCCAGTTCAGCACATGGGTCTGCACAGGCCAGGGCCAAGATTCGATCCTCAGTCCCCGGGGGCTACAGAGTGAGCGCTCAACCTGCCGAGCCATCCCAGCTTCCCCTAGAGAGCCTTTTATCCATGGATTTCAACTGGAATGAACTAGTCCATTTATACTCATTTATTTTTTTATTTCAAATTCATAATTATAATTTTTTCTATTCTTTTATTGTTAAATTTATTAGGATGACATGGGTTTATAACAATTACATTGTTTCCAGGAATACAATTGTACATTACATTGTCTTTGCATTGCATTATGTGCTCACACCCAGAATCACATCTCTTTCCATCACCATATATTTGATGCCCCCTCCCTACTGTTCCCAACCCAGCTCTCCCACCCACTTCCCCCCTTACCCTCAGGAAACCCCTAAACTACCGGTATTGACTGTGTCCATGAGTTTTTGTTTCTTTACTTTCAGTTTTATATTCCACCTATGAGTGAGGTCATATGTTTCTTGATTCTTTCAGTCTGATTTATTTTGTGGAAACAACCAAAGTGTCCTTTGATAGATGACTGGATAAAGAAGTTGTGGTACATTTACACAACACAATACTACTCAGCAATAAGAGAAGAGGACATACAGCAATTTGTGACAACATGGATGGACCTTGAAAACATCCATTCATACTCTTGCACAGACTCAGTGTAGACTCTTTTCCTTCCTTCCTGCCCAGACAGTAAAGGACAGTGACCTAAGACAGCATTCCTGCTTTTCCAATTCCAACTGCCCACAGCTAAGTTCACCACTGATAAGAACTTAGCAAATACTTTTTGTTTCTCCACCTTTCTTCTGTTTGATTTCTCAGTTAGCTAAAACCTACTCAAAAAGGAGTGGTATTATTTATGTATTTTTCTAGGACCACCAGCAAACAGCTTACTTGTTTTCACTAATACAACAAATTAATGTTTACTATAGAATTACCAGAAAACTCAGCTAATTAAAAAAAAAATCAATGAACTGAAATATGCAAATCTATAGAGAATCATTACTAATGTGCATATATCATTGTACTTTAGCAGTTAAGTACATATGATTTTACATAGATTTTTCCCCAAAATAGGATCATAAATTCTGTTTACTTGTTCTTTCACCAGATGTATTGTGACAATCTTCATATACCGATGAAATTACTATCATGTCATGTTTTAAAATGAATGTAAACTTTGCATGATTCAGATATATAATAATGTATTTTGTTAATCATCTATTTTTGACATATAGTTGTTTCTAATTTTTCTGCATTAAAACAAAATTATAAAGAACATAACTATGCATATTCATCATGCACACATATTTAAGGAAATTACTTTTTCCAGGATGGATTATTACCAGGGGCCAGTTGAGTTTTAAAATTTTCTCAGTAATAATCTATATGTGCCAGCATTTTATTGAGCACTGTCTTGTTTAGCCCTCATAAAATCCCCATAAGATACTATTCACTCAGTTTTACAGAAGGGAATGCAAGTTCAGCTTAGTTAACCGCTCACATAAAATGTAAGGGGAAGAACAGAAGTTGCAGCTGATCTGTCTTTTTCCAAAGCTGACAAAATCATGTGATAGAATTTCACTGTGGCTTCAGGACATGTTAATCATTTTCTCAGGTAATTTGTTCTTCATGGTGCTACTATCAATAAGATTTGCTGCCCAATTTATTTTCTACTTAATGATTATTGTTATGTAGTAAAACAATTATTGAAATCTATTTAACTTATCATTTCTAATAGCTGGTTTCAGGGGATTGTATTAAGTTTTTCAGATAGTTAATAATGTCATTATATCTCCTATAAATAATAACTTTATCCTTGCCAATATTCATACTTTTATTTGCTATTGTTTTCATTTGTATTTGCATAAACTAGCCTGTCCAAAATTATTAAATAGTAAAAATGGCAGTAGGTATTACTGCTTTAGTTCATGTGAACTCATCTAATCTATTGTATCTTTGGTAAGCTGGAAACAGGTATTCTCTTGAGATCAATCTCCCATCCCCTCTCATCTTACGAAGGATACTGCTAGTCTTAAAAACTAATATTTTATTGTAAGTCATACTGTTAAATTTTGTCAAATGTGTATTTGACAACTATGAAAATAATGTTTTACCCTTTAACCTACTAATATTATGAATTATATTAAGAAGTTTTTTAATGTGCCACACTTGCTTTCCTAGAATAAATTCTACTTAGTCATGGTAAATTATTGATTGAATGTGCTGCAAGATTTGTATTTCTAATATATTATTTAAGATCTTTGCTTTATGTACTTGTATAACTGAGCTATTAGTCCAGGTTTTTTGTTTGTCTTTATTCTATCCCATCTCTTCCAAGTTTTGGCTACTAGGTTTACACTATCCATGCAAAAATAAATAAAGTTATTACAAGGATTATTTTTTCCTATACTCTGTAATGTTGAAATAATATCAGCATCATTTATCCCTTGAAGGATCACAAAACATTGGTGAAACCATCCAGGCTGAACACCTTTCCTGTGACTAATTCTTCTGATAATCTTTCATTTTAGAGTTATTGATTGATACCTTTTATCTTATGTAGCAATTTTGGTAATTTGTCAAAAATTAATATTTTAATCAAAATTTGAACCTTAATAGCCTGGAATTTTCCAAAGTATTTTTGTAGAATTGATTAAATTTGCTTATATTTGTTATTGCTAATTTTACATGTTTAATTTTATCTAATTAGATTTCATAATATTTTGTCTATATTATTGTCTTTTACAACACAGTCTCTTGGAATTTAATATAAACTGTACTTTCTTTTCTAATTTATAAAATTGTCTTTAAATTTTATGAAGTCTTTCTACTTATTCTTTGTAGTGGTTTTGCTGTTTTTTCTCATTTATTTTGATTAGCTCATTTATTTTCTTCCTCCTTAAAAACAATATGCATAAGTGCTGTAGTCCTGAATTCTTACATGCCCATGCATCCTCTTTTGTTGCTTTCAAATAAATGACAACTTGTCTAAGGATAGAATTTGGGGGCATAACCTTTTCCATCCAATTGTTGTAATCAATGCTTCATTATCTTCTGGCATCTAACATTACAAAGGCTGAGGGCCATTAAGATTTTTCTTCTCCTCTTTAAATAAGTTTCCTGTTTAAATATTGGCTATTAGTTATAGTTATTGTTATAATGCCAGGATGCATTTAGAAATTTTTTTTTCATCTTGGGAATTAGCACTTCCATTTTTGTTTCCCTTGCACCTCTGAACCCTTTTCATACACAGTTCATCCATCTAGGTTTATTATTATTTCTTCTACTCCTAGTGTGGAGACAAAAGCTGCTTTCTAAGCCTGGTGTGTCCTGGAAGTTAGAACACAACAGTGGTAAATTCCCCTGGATAAATGTCACTCTGTGGATACCCTGGGTCATTAGCCAATCAGTCAGGATCACATTTTGAAGACAAATTTGCCAGAATAAATCGATTAACAATATAATAAAATTTAATTCCATTTATATACCAATCCTAAAAGATTCAAATAAGAAAAGAAAGGAGGGAAATAATTGAGATAATTTTAGACAGCCTCACAGTTCATGTTCATGTGATCATTCAGGCAAAAGAATGGTTTGAGGGAACCAATTGCATGGTTTCTTGTCCTTCTAGCTGTTTCAGTTTTGTTCATGCTTGTGGCCCTATATTTTCTTCTTATACATTTTTGGGGGTAGATCAGAGGACAGAGCCATTATGTGTCTGTAAATAAGAAGAGGTAGTGGAGGAAGAAAATATTTTCCCAGGAGAAAAAATAAATAAATTACCCTTGCTTGTGTTGAGACACAAAAGAAACCTGCCAAGAAGGACTCTGTGGTTAATTGGGCTCAAATTTATAACAAGAGTCTAGCAGCCATTACTGGTAAAGGCTTCCAATGCATTTTGCATTTCAGGGGAAAAGCTGGAGCTGGAGCTGCCAAACCCTCTGCACTGGTTTCCTGCTGTCTGAGCTGACCCTTTTTTTTTTTTTTTTTGGTTTTTTTTTTTTTTTTTTTTTTTTTTTTTTTTGGTTTTTTTTTTTTTTGTAATTATTTTATCTTCAGTGCATATTTATTTCTATTTTACTTTTGACAGATAGAGAGAGAGACAGAGACAGAGACAGCCAGAGAACCGAACTGTGGGAACTCCCCAGTTCAGCATGTGGGTCCTGCCTGGGCCGGAGCCGGGATTCGATCCTCGGTCCTCGTGGCCTCAAAGCGAGCGCTCAACCCGCTGAGCCGTCC
>PVKE010003692.1:0-19694 GCA_004027555.1 Craseonycteris thonglongyai | reverse complement strand
GCTGACCCTTAAAGAAAGTTCTTGGAGTCAAATTCCAATCATGAACTGAGAAGTGCCAGGTTCAATGAGAGCTATGCAGCTATATCCTCATTTGCATTTTTTTTTTTTAAAAGATGTTCCTTTCTTTTTTTCCTTTATTATTGTTTTTGAGAGAGAGAGAGAGAGAGAGAGAACTGAACTGGGGGAACTCCCCAGTTTAGCACATGGGTCCACACGGGCCAGGGTTGGGATTTGATCCTTGTTCCCTGGGGCTGCAAAGTGAGCGCTTAACCCACTGAGCCATCCCGGCTTCCCCCCATTTGCATTTTTTTATCAACTATTAGAGCAACTCCAGAATGACCAATCAGAATGCATAATTCTAACCAATCAGGACAGTGGTATTTGACCCAGTTAAACTGCAAATTTGGATTCCTCATTTGCATAAAAATGAACCAATCAGGCACCAAGGCAGACACTTTCTCTATATATAAGTGGGCCACCCGTTTGCCTTGAGGAATACACTTTTGGTATCCTCAAAGGCTGCATTTCCCCCGTTTGCGAACTGTTCACTTGAATAAAGTTTCTCCCTTTACTGCACCCCACATTGGAGACTTCTATTGGCATTGGATTGGTTACAACAATCTTTTCTTTACAAAAAATAGGAATTATGACTTTCCTAAATGTCTAGTCACCCATACCTTAATCACAGTAAGAAACTAGAGCTAACAGGAATTAGGAAATTAGAAAGTGGTATAGAATGAAAGTAATCTCAGTGTGTGGGAGGGTGGGAGGTGAGGTAGACAAGCTGATCTGATCGCAACCAAATTAAGTTTTAAAAAGAAGTATACTGAGGTTCTCTGACATTCACAACTGACTCTTAGGTCTGGCCTTGCATATCTAATGTGCAAGCTTTGCACAGCAACGGTGCTTTGTCATCTGAGACAATCACTGCCTGAAATTACTGGCGATTAGATGAAACTAACACATGCCGCTAATTACATGATAAAGTTTGGAAGTGAATTCTTCAGCCCCAGTCTTGCCTTCAGATCACTACAGCCCCAGCAAACATTTTGATCACCACTTTGTAAGATCTTGAGCTAGAATCACACAACTAAGCCTCTTTCAAATTCTAGTCATGTGTAATAAATATTTTGTTGTTGTTTAAGCCACTAAGTCTTGAGGCAATTAGATGCGCATAGTATGTAATACATGCTTAGCAATTGTGGTTGAAAACTGAATATTGTAAATACATTCTAGCAACTCTGGATTCTGCCACTTTCTTCTGAAAATTATTGGACTTCTGTTGTTAGGCAGTTAAATTGCCTGAAATGTAACTGGAAACATCATCTTCCTCCAGGGTATTCAACTATTTTGTTCCTGTTCTCATATACCCTCATGCTGATTTTTGAGCCTGGTTCCCATGGGGGCCACTTTGCCTATGAAATTTAACCATAGCCAAAGGTTCAAATAAAAATACAGTTCCCCTCTATGTAATTTACTTGCTTCTTAAAATTCTCTGAATAGTGAGCTTCTCTGCAGCCTGTGGTTCTATATTCTGACCCTTTAATATTTATGCCTCCCCAGCTGTATATGGCTGGGAAATGTACTCAATTAAGAAAAGCATGAAAGTCAGAGATCTGTCTCCACATAGATTTATCTTACAATAGTACATTTATCTTTGGTCTCTGCTTGCTTTTCTACCATGCTTCCTGGAAGTCTACCCCAAGGCTTAGTTAACTGTCAGCCACAGATTTGGGCATTTTATGCTCTAAACATGAGGCTAATTTCTTAAGTGGTTCTTGGGCTACCAGAATTTCTTCTTAAAATTTTCAGCTTCATTCCTAGTCCTTAAGTACATTGAGCCTCTGAGGTTGTGAAGGAAACCCAATACTGTTCTTCCATGGGGGATGTGGCCATGGCGGGTGGATGGTGCTCTTAGCCAAGGAAGCCAGGAGTTCACAGCTCTCGGTGCTTTCTTTCTACTCCTTTCTATCACACAGCTTTGTTTTTGTCTGGGACTTTTCTTTTTCTTTTTTTTTTTTTAATACAAAATTGTTCTCTACTTTTTCTCTGTTTTGGAATACTTTTCACCATTTCTTTTTTTATTTTGTCCAGTTTTATCATTGTTATCTGCCAGGGGTTTACAGAGCCTCTTTAATATTCCATTATTAACAGAAGTGATCCCAAAAACATTTTTTCAAAATGTTCTTTTGACTTTAAATGTGGCACTTTCAGACATTACAGGAGGTTGAAAATTTTTTAATCTTTTCATTTAGTGATTGGAGATATCCCAAGAAGACAGCACTCAGTAATTCCCCCTGCAAAATGGTAAAATCCATTGCAAACTTTCAAGAATTAAGAACAGAGACCAAATTAATGGTTTACTTTAATTCAGACATGGTATCTATAATTTATGCTGCTGAGAGCCTATTTCACAGGTTTAATATTAGAGTGGGTACTTGTATTAGTTATCTACTGCTGTACAACAAGTGTCCACAAGCTGAGCAACTTAAATCCGTTTACATTTATTAGCTTACGGTTCTACAGGCCAGAAGTCCAGCACAGCATTCTTGAGCTTATCTGTTCATGGTATCATAAGATTTAAGTCAAGTTGCTGACTGAACTAGGTTCATCTAGAGAATCTAGGGACATATTGTTTCCAGGCTCATTCAGAGAGTGTTGGCAGAATTCAGTTCCTTGCAATTGTAGGGCTGAGGTCCCTATTTCCTAGATGGCTGTTGGTATGAGGACTTTCTCATCTTTTTCATACAACCTTCACTCCTTTTCACATGTTCCTGCTATCAACAGTGCATCAAATCCTCCTTGTGTTTCAAATATCTGAACTCCTTTTTAGCCACCAACCAGGAAAAAACTCACTTTCAAAAGGGTTCATGTAACTACACAGTACATGAGATAATTCCATTATGTCCACCTGGATAATCTCCCTATCCTGAAGTCAAGTGTATCATATAGCATGACATAATCTTGGCAGTAAAAGCTCATTATATTTACAGGTTCTGGAGATTAAATCATAGTTTCTTAGGGCCCATTTTTAGAATTCTGCCTACTACATTCTCATCATAAAAACATTCCTTTTACTATGTCCAGATGCCACCCAAAAACCTGGGGGTCACCAAGGAAACAGAATACCTTCCCAAATTATCCACTTTACACTGTACCTGTCACATTTAACTATTAATGGTACTCAACAGCCAGTGTGTTCTATATTATAATCAGCAAACCAAGAGAATACAATGAGACAAGATGCTTTCATCAAACAAATTATAGATGTTTGCTTATTTTTGACACTGATATGAATAGTATAGTATTCATGAGTGGGTACTTATACATTGTATTTTGGGAACTGAGGCATGTAATTTGCCCTCCAAACTGTGGATGAAAGTAACCAATTTACACATGTAAAAGATCGGTGTTGCAATGCTACAGCTTCATGTATAATAATGAAAACAGTGTTTAACAACAATAGAGTTCAAAGCAAATTATAGCATGTCAGAGACCTACCTGGTTCTTATTCTTATGGAATTTATATTCTAGTTGGAAGGAAAGATATTAATTAATCGTGCAAACTAATGTAAAATTACAACCTCTGAAGAGTATAGGCATTTAAAATGATGGTTTTCATTTAAAAGGTGTTAGGAAAGAAAAAATATGCCTATGATATAATGCTAAGATAAATAAGAAGTATCTATAAATTATATGCCTACAATGATACTAATAATACAATACAAATTTTGTAAAGAGAAAAGACAGAAAGAAAACAAAATATGTTAATATTGGTTATCTTATTTATATGTAGTTCTCAAATTATATAATATGCATATACAGTAAACTCTCAGTTAACTGGCACCCATAGGGATTGGTAGATGCCAAATAAATGTAAGTAGACTCTCTGTTAACCGGCACTCAAGCAACCACCAAAATCTCAAGTAACCAGCAAAACTTTGTGGTTGCTTGACAATGCCTGTTGCTTAAGTGCCAGTTAACACAGAGTCTACCATATTACTTTTATAAATAGAAAATTTAATTCTATTACAAGAATTAAAAAATCACATTTATTCTATTTACTCTTAAAATCAGATGCTTAAAGTTTGTGTGGTCTGGGCCAAATTTTCACAGGGCCAAATTTTCACATCTTATTTAAATTTTGTGGTTTACACTGAACTAATTGAAAACATAAAAATAAATGTGACTTCTGATCAAGATTGCAGAGTAGTGAAACATGGTGCTTATCTTTTCTTGTAACTACATCAACATTACAACTAAACTACAAAACAACCATCATCAAGAATCACCTGAGGTCTAGCTAAACACAATCCTACAACTATGGACTACAGAAGAAGCCACATTGACCCTGATCGGAGGGGTGAAGATGTAAAATGGGCTGGTTTCACACTTGCCTGTTTCAATTAAACATCAGGAGAGATATCTCAGTGGTGGAGGTCTCTCCCTGAGGAGTGAGGGGTCCCAGCCCCACACCAAGCTCCCCAGCCCTGGGTTCCAGTGCTGGGAAGAGGAATCGCCACAACTTCTGCCTGTGAAAACCAGTGAAGATTGTAATTTAGTGAGACAGAAGGCAGCTAGAGGCCCAGGCGTTCCTTTAAAGGCCCACACATGGACACACTCACTGACAAACTCGTTCACTCTGAGCTCCAGTGCCTGGGCATCAGCTTCAAGGGCACCAGGGACAGATGAGGAGGGCTGGAGGGGCAGCTTTGCCACAGAGAGAAGTGCTGGCATAATCTATTGTCTCTTTGTTGAGTCCTCCCCAATCTCAACATGCAGACATACGCAGACATTATATCTGAGTCTCCGTCAACCTGGCTAACACCATTAGTCCCAATCTAGTGATTCTAAGGTGTTGCCACTTAACTTGCTGGTCTACCCAAGCCACTTCTAGTGACTTATTCATACAAAAGACCTGCCTTGGTTCATGCTATGAACTTTCTTAAACACTCAAAGCTTCACAGACCCCAAACAAGCAGCATCTGTCCTCAGCAAGCCCCATACCTCTTGCTAAGCAGCCCCAAACCCAGCATGAGCACCAGCCAGCCTACATTTTCATCTTAACCTCTCCTAATCACTCTGAGCCTGACATGGGTAGTGGCCATCCACACATGGCTCATTTCAGGTGGCCTCAGGCAGGGCATAAACTGCAGCTGAATTTGGCCAGTGCCATGCCAGCATACCTGGTGACCAGCTTTGAACCAAGCCAGAGTACCACCCAACTGTCTCCGCGGATGACACACCAAAGGGCAGACTGGGCAGGCACAAGAGTCCTGCTAAAGCAAATCCTGCTCTATAGGATCAGTCTCTGCATAACAGCTCCTCCACTATAGTCATGATCAGTCCTTATAACCAATCAGCTTGAGGGCCATCCCTCCCACCAACATGCAAGTAGCAACCAAGGCTCAACTACAATAGGAGGGCACACCCAACCCACACAAGTGACACAACCTGGAGTGCTCAGCTCAAAGACCAGGCAGACTATGAAACTGGACCCAGCAGGACATTGACTACATAAGGTCACTCTACTAAGACAGCAAGACATAGCAGCCCTACCTAATTCATAGAAATAAATAGGAAGGCAGCCCAAATGAGAAAGCAAAGGAACATGTCCTAAATAAAAGAACAAAACAAAGCTCTAGAAAAAGAACTAAACAAAATAAATACAAGCAATCTACCAGACACAGAGTTCAAAACATTGGCTATAGGGATTGCCAGGATAGATCAACAGGTTGAGCATTTGCCTTGCAACCATGAGGTCTAGAGATCGAACCCTGCCTGGCCCTGGCCTGTGCAAACCCACAAGCTGAACTGTGACATAGCTGGTAACCACCAGGATGGCACAGCAGCGAAGGTTTTCACCTGCCATGCGGGGGGCCCCTAGTTCGGTTCCTGTTTTGTGTAGCCCCACATCCACCTGTGTGAAATGAAACCATGTCACAACTGATGTACAAACAACTATGGAGACTGCTCTGGACCCTTCCCCCATGTCTTTTTCTCACTCTCTCTCTCAGCTTCTCTAAAACAATAAAATAAATCTTAAAAAAAACAAAAAAACCCACTGGTTTATAAGGATGTTCAATAATCTCAGAGAGAACTTCAACAATGAGATAAAAGAAAAACATGAAAACGGGAATAAACATAAAAAAAGAATCATTCAAAAATTAAGAATACAATAACTGAAATAAAGACTACAAGTAGAGATCATTATCAGTATATTAGATGAAGCAAAGAATCCAATCGGCTATTTAGAAGGAAGTTAGCACAGAACATTCAAGCAAAAGAGCAAAAGGAAAAATGATTCCAAGAAAAATAAGGAGTCTAAGGGTCCTCTGGGACAACATCAGCATATCAACATCCTCATCATTGGGATACCAGAAGGGGAAGAGAGCAAGGAATTGAAGAAGTAAGTTAGGGACAAAAAAAAATTTCCAATCCTGGTGAAAGAAATAGACTTACAAGTCAAGGAAACTCAAAGAGTCCCAAACAAGATGAACCCAAAGAGGCTCACATCAAAACATATCATTATTAAAACACCAAAGTTACAGACAAAGACAGAATCTTAAAAGCAGCCAAAAAAAAAAAAGTAGTTACCTACCAAGGAAGCTCTCATAAACTGTCAACCGATTTCTCAATAGAAACTGTAGGCCAGAAGAGATTGACATAAAACATTCAAAATGAAGAAAAGCAAGGATCTACAACCAAAACTACTCTTCCCAGCAGAGCTATCATTTAGAATAAAATGACAGATGAAGAGCTTCCCACTAAAGGAGTTTGTCACCACAAAATCGGTATTACAGGGATGCCGAGATGGCGCAGTGGACTGAGTGCTCACCTTGCAGCCCTGGGGTCCAAGGATGAAGTCCCAGCCCTGGTCCATGTGGACACATATGCTGAACTGGGGTGTACTTCCCATATGGGAGGCCCCTAGTTCAGTTCCAGCAGGGTCAAGCTTCCCATGTGGGAGGCCCCAGTTTAGCCTCCCCCTGCGCAGCCTTGTGCCCACCTGTGTGGAATAAAATTATGTAAAAAATTGATGGCATACAACTATGGAGACTGCTCTGGGTCCTCCCCCTTCTCTGTCTCTTTCTCTGTCTCTCTGTCTCTATCAACACAATAAAATATATCTTTTACAAGAATCAGTATTACAAAAAATATTAAAGACATTTCTTTTAAAAAGATGAAAAAAATAAAAAATATAAATAACAAATGGTAATAACTACATATCTATCAAAGATTAGTTTCAATATAAAAGGATTAAACTCTCCAATCAAAAGATGGGGTGGCTGAATGGATAAGAAAACAGAACCCTTACATATGCTGACTATAAGAGATTCAATTTAGATCAAAAAACATTGAAAGTAAAGGGATAGAAAAAGATATTTTATGAAAATGGAAATAAGGAAAAAAATCTGGGGTGGCAAAACTTATACCAGAAATAATAAACATTAAAACAAAAGGCATAACAAAAGACAAAGAAGACACAGTAATTCTACTTCTGAGTATTCAGCCAAAGAAACAGAAAACACCAATATGAAAAGACATGTGTATTGATATGAACATTGCAGCATTTTTTATAATAGCCAAGATATGGAGGCAACCTAGGTGTCCATCAATGAATGAACAAATAAAGACAAGATGGTACATATATACAATAGAATATTACTCAGCCATAGAAAAGAATGAAATTTTGCCATCTGCAACAACATGAATGGACCTGCAGGGTATTGTGCTGAATAGAGTATGTCAGACAGAGAAAGACAGATGCAAAGTGATTTTGCTTATATGTGGAATCTAAAGAACAAAATAAACAAACAAAATAGAAGCAAACTCATAGATGCATAGAACATTTTGAGGGTTGCCACAGGGAAGAGGTGGTTAGAGGAATGGATGAAAAAGGGGAAGAGATTAAGAAGTACAAATTTTTTGTTACAAAATAGCTATGGGGATGTTGGTTATAGCATAAGAAATATAGTCAACAATATTGTAATAACTATATATCATGCCAGAGGGATACTAGATTTATTGGAGTTATATAAATATCTAATCATTCTATTGTATACCTGAAACTATTACAAATTGTCAACTGTAATAAAAATTAAAATCTTATTTAAAAAATATATAAACAAATATGAAATTACCCAGTTATCACTTGGCAAATTCCCACTCTTTATATTGACTTGAAGATGTTGCTCAATATTCTAAAAGGCTTCAAAAACTTTTCAGCAAGAATTCAGCTCATAATATATCACCATTACTGTTCCTCTACTCATCTCTCCCACCTCCTTTCTTGGTCAAGTATCTTCCTCTCTTATAATAATAGTGCTGATGGAGGACTTCCTGTGGTAGGTCTTTATACACACTGCCGCAGATCTCTACAATAAGACTGCACAGTATACATGACTATTTGACAGGCCAGGTATCAGAAAAGCTATATTAACAAATAGTAAAGTCCAGGCACAGAAAAGCCATATTACTTAACAGATAGTAAATGTTAAGGACAGTAGTTGAATCCAAGATATTCTGATTCTGAGGATCATGTTCTTTTCACTTTTTGATATGCAGAACTCTAAGATAACCCCAAAATTACTCATTCCCTCATGCATATTACCCCCTACAATTCCTGGCCCTCCAGGATGGGCAGGACCTGTGACTATGATGGAATATCACTCTCATGATCATGTTACATTATAAGGGGAGGGTATTTTGCAGATGTAATTAAGCTTTGTATTAGAGTTAAACAAAGACAGATTATTCTGGGGTGGGCCTCTTCTCATCAGGTGAGCCCTTTAAAAGAGAGATCTGCCTGATGGCCTTGAAAGGACAGGCAGCCCAGGTCTTATAGACAGGACTGAATTCTGTCAACAATCAGTGACCTGGGAAGTTGATCCTAAGCCTAAATAAGATTACAGCCCCAGTAAACACTTCGATTTAAGTCTGGTGAGATTCTGAGCAGAGAGAACCCAGTAAATCTTTGCCCAAATTTCCAACACATGCGAACTAATAAACTTGTGTTCTTGTAAGCTGCTAAATTTGTATGTTCACTCAGCAATAGAAAACAAACACATCTATCTTACTCTGCTTCCTGCCTCTGATCTGATATCTATATGGGTAAGTAGTGGTACATGTTTCTATCCAGGCTGAGGGTCTGGTAGCTTGGGATGAAGTTCTCTGGGAAATCAAAGTCTTCATGCATGAAGAGACACTTGGACACTTCAGTTCCAATTTGGATGACCGTGTAGCAAGAACTGAGTCCCCCACAAGAGTCTAACAAAGACAAAACAAATGAAGTGAACAGGTTCAACACATTCAGTTGGTGTAGCCTAGAGACATCCCACAAAGTAAGAAGCAACAGAGCTTTGTTGGTGGTCACAATGGACAAAAAGGGGTTGATTAAGGCACTGAACTAAGGATTTCTTCCCCTAATTCTCTCTGCATTCCTTTCTGCCATTTGAATGTTCCTAACCTGAGAAATCCAAGCATGAGCCAACAGGATGGCCACCCAGTCCCTCCTTGCCATAAGTAGCATGGACTGCTATAAAGTTAAATTTAGTTCAAACATTAATATCAGGTTCAATGTTGGGGACCTATTCAGGCTTCAGTTCCAACCACTGGGCATGATGATAAAGAGGATGGGAGATTTTGACTGTCATTTCCCAAGAAATCATTTTAAAAGCAATTCTTTACTATAGAAGTTGATGTCATAGGAGATAGCATAAATTATATATCGATATACACACACACATACACATATATATACACACACACACATATATGTGTGTATATATGCATATGTATACATATTTTATTAAAGTATAGTTGACATAATATTATATAGTTTCAAGTGTACAACTTAATGACTCAAGATTTATAAAGGGTGTCCCAAAATTCAAGCAAGAAGTAATTTTGATAGAAAACACAGGTTTATAATTAAAACTTGTAAATTTTCATTGCTCAACAATGAAAACGCATTGTTCTTTCAGTAACTCTCCATTTTTAATAACCTGAACTGTCTGCTGTCACGCTGTATTTTTTTTTGTTGGCAACACTTTACCGCACAAATGACGTAAAATTCAAATCTTGTGTGAATTTTGGGACACCCTTTATGTTACAAAGTGATCACCACAAGTCTAGTATTCATCTATCACCATGCAAAGTCATTACATTATTATTAACTATATTCCCTATGCTATACATTACATCTCTGTGACTTATTTTATAAATGAAAGTTTGTACCTGTCAATCCCCTTCACTTTTTCACCCATTCCCCTACCTTCTGAAAATTATGAGTTTAATCTCTGTTTCTATGAGTCTATTTTGTTCGGTTTGTTCATTTGTTGTGTTTCATTAGGTTACACAAGTAAGTGACATCATTCGGTATTTGTTTTTCTCTGTCTGACTTACTTGACTTAGCATAATACCCTCTAGGTCCATCCATGTTGTCACAAATGGCAAGATTTCATTCTTTTAATAAATCTGGACTGTGAACTGTCACCATATACAAAAATTAACTCAGAGTGCATTAAAGATCTCCACATAAAACCCAAAACAATAAACTGCATAGAAGAAAGCATTGGTACTAAACTTATAAACTTTGGGCTCAGAAAGTACTTTATGATCTTGACCCCAAAGGCAAGGGAAATAAAAGCAAAAATAAATGAATGGGACTGAAGGACACCATCAGCAAAGAAAAAAGAAAACCAACAAAATGGGAGAATATATTTGCAAACAATGCCTCTGATCGGGGGCTAATACCTAAAATATACAAGGAACTCAGACAACTCAACAACAAAAAAAAAAACAAATGATCCAATTAAAAAATGGGCAGAAGACCTAAACAGACACTTCTTTCCCAAAGACATACAAACAGCCAACAGATACACGAAAAAATGCTCCACATCACTAGCAATTAGGGAGATGCAAATAAAAACCACAATGAGATAACACCTTACACCTGTTAGAATGGCTATAATCAACAAGCCAAGGAGTAACAAGTGCTGGAGAGCCTCTGGAGAAAAAGGAACTGTCATACACTGCTGGTGGGAATGTAAACTGGTGCAACCACTGTGGAAGGCTGTATGGAAATTACTCAAAAAATTAGGAAAGGAATTGCCATATGACCCAGCAACCCCTCTCCTGGCTATCTACCCCAAAACATGAAAACCTTAATCCGCAAAGATATATGTACCACAATATTCATCACAGCACTGTTCATGGTGGCCAAGTTGTGGAATCAACCAAAGTGTCCTCTGATAGATGACTGGATAAAGAAGTTGTGATACATTTACACAATGGAATACTACTCAGCAATAAGAAAAGATGAAATTCAGCAATTTGTGACAACATGGATGGATCTTGAAAACATCTTCCTAAGCAAAATAAGTCAGACTGAAAAATTCAAGAAACATATGACCTCACTCATAGGTGGAATATAAAACTGAAAGTAACAAAGAAACAAAAATTCATGGGCACAGTCAATAGTTAGTGGTTACCTGAGGGTAAAGGAGGAGATGGGTGGGAGAGTAGGCAGTAGGTGACAGAAGAAGAGCTGACTCTGGGTGGTAAGCACATAATTCAATGCATACACAATGTAATGTAGAATTGTACACCTGGAAACAATGTAATTGTTATCAACCAATGTCACCCCAATAAAATTAACAATAAAAAATAAAAGTAAAAAGATTTTATTCTTTTTATGGCTGAGTGACATTACATTGTGTGTATCTCTCTGTGTGTGTATTCCATATTTTCTCCATCCACTCATTTACTGATGAATATCTAGGTTGCTCCTATATCTTGGCTATTATAAATAATGCCACAATTAACGTGGGGGTACATAATATATTTCCAAAGAAATACTTTTGTTTTCTTCAGATAATTGCCCAAAAGTAGATTGCTAAGTCATATGGTCGTTCTATTTTTAATATTTTGAGGAACCTCCATACTAATTTCCATAGGGGCTGCATCAATTTCTAATCTCACCAACAGTTCACAAGAGTTCCCTTTCTTCACATCCTTACCAACTTTTGTTATTTGTTGACTTTTGATAGTAGCCACTCTGACAGGTGTGAGGCGATATCTCATTATGGTTTTCATTTGCATTCCCCTGATAATCAGTGATGTTAGGCATCTTTTCATGTGTCTGTTGACCATCTGTATGTCTTCTTTGGAGAAATCTGTGTTTAAGGCCCTCTGCCCAATTTTTAATCAACTTGTTTGGTTTTTGGTTGAGTTGTATGAGTTCCTCATATATTTCCTTGTTGCATGTATCATTGGCAAATATATTTTCCCATTTAGTTGGCTGTCTTTTCATTTTGTTGATGGTTTCCTTCACCACGCCGAAGCTTTTTAGTTTGATGTAGTCCCATTTGTTTACTTTTGTTTTTGTTGCCCTTGCTTAAGAAAACATATTCAAAAAAGTATTGCTAAGAACAACGTTAAAGAGTTAACTGCCTGTGTGTCTTTCTAGGAGTTCTATGGTTTTAGGTTCTACATTTAAGTCTTCAATTTTGATGTCAATGAGAGCTTTAAACAAGATGGTTCTGACCAATGATGTCCCAAACTATTCTGGTGGAATGAATAATTCACCATAATTCAGCTGATTTCAAGATAACCAAAAACATCTAATGACTCCAAAATATCTTAGGCCTCACTGGCCACCACTTAAAATTTATTAATTGGGTTTTAATTCTTTGGTTTATAAGTCTGTGCTTGTTAAAATACGGGCACTCCTGTGAGTTGAAGGGATTCCTCACCTTAGTGTCATCAATCTATAGCAGCAACTTCATGCTCTCTCTTGGGAGTGGATGTGGCCATAAAAGGAATAAGAAATAAGAAAAATGCAGAGCTGCTGCAGAGTAAAATCAGGGCAGGAACATTTACAGAAAGGTGATGTAAGATACTGAACATTAAAAATAAATATTGCCTTTGTTAGAAGAATGTGGGGGTTTAAGCAGTTTATGTTCTCATAAATACGTTTATTTTGTTGTAGAAAAAAGAAAGTATTTCTTTTAGTTCCATTAAAATGAGGCTATCATATTCTAATAGGAATTTTTTCATTTGCCTTATCTCTCTGCAGCTCAAAATTCACCATTATTTCTTACTCTACCTACAAAGTAGAAGGTATAAACACTAGTCTCGAAGCCACATATGGAACATGAAATTGGTAAGAAGTAGCTTCAAATAAATGAGGAGGGCACTGATAGAACAGAACCCACAACTCAGTAACTTGTAAAAGAGATTTACATGTATCTGCACCAAACCTCAAATACAGAAGAAGTAGCCAGAGATTAACAGGCATTTTCTTTAAAACACAGACGTGAGTGAGGCTTCAGCCACAGGCCAAAGGAGCTATTTCCCAGAACACAATGTGGAGCAAAGCCCTGCACTTTACCTGCAGTATGAGCACTGATGTGATGCTTTTATTCTACCACCATCCTCTCTCCAATGCCCAGCCACTCCTGAGTTACAAGCCAGGCTCAGAAACCACACGGCCTCAGGAATCTGCCGTCATAAGGAACATAGCTCTAACCACTTTTCCTTCTGCCGTCCTTCCCGTGACCCGTATCCTACTACCCCTTTTGGCTCTAAAGTACAAATAGTTCAGGCCATCGTCCTTTTTTATAAACAACAAAATTTTATCCCACCCTGGGAGAATAAAATAACAAACATAATAAGCTTGTCTAGCTTGGAGTAGGGAGGAGAGAAGGATGGCTGTGATAGAGTAATTTCAACTAAAGGCAGCTGAGGAAAATCTCCAGCAACTTTTTTCTGGAACACAGAAATTTAAAAACTTCAAATTTAATCTCTGACAGATTATGCTGCACAGGATTTGCCGTGGTGAGTATTAGCTCAGACTAATAGGGTAAAGGGGACTTTGCAGAATATTGAGGCACACATGCCATCAATCATCTAGACACAGGTAAAGTGTGCACTGTACACTATGCTAGTTGTTTAGCATTCAAAAGTAGATGAGAGTTGACAGCATAGGAAACAGAACCAACCAGCAAGGTCACACTGTGTGAAGATACTGAGGCAGGACATATAGATTAGGAAATTGACAACCACTCTAGACTACAAAGTGATGTGCTTCCACTGGTTACGCAAGTATCAAAGTAAATGTATCCAGTACCTGAAGCTGGAGAGAAACAAGAACGAGTTTCATCCAGCAAGACTAACCTCTATGACCAGGACCTGAAATTTAATTTTAATGTCATTTTATAATATCATTTATGTTGCAAATACTGCAATGCCCATCATGCATCAAATGCCATGACAGTTCCGGAGAAATCAAATAAGGAAGAAAAGGTTGGAAATGGAGGGTCCCACTGAGGGAGAGATGAATGAAGCAAGTCAGTGGGACATCACCAATTCCCAACCCTAGGAGAGATAAAGACCCCTGATCCTAACTTCCTCAGGTGACTCATTCTCTGAGTTTGCCCATGATTTCCTCTCAACTGTGTATTTTCATTTTCAATAAATCACTTTTGGGGAAGCCTGGATGGCTCAGTGGGTTAGGCACTCACTTTGCAGCACCCAGGACCAAGGATCCAATCCCGGCCCTGGCCCGTGTGGACCCACGTGCTGAACTGGGGAGTTCCCCCAGTTCAGTTCTCTCTCTGTCTCTGTATCTCTCTTCTCTCTCTCTCTCTCTCTGTCAAAAACAAATTTAAAAAAAGAAAAAAAATGTTTAAAATAAATAAATCACTTTCACTTTCCTGCATCTGTCTCACTCTTTGATTATTTCTTACCTAAAGATAAGAACTCAGTCACAGTTGCTCCATATTGAGTCCTCTCTCAGACATCCCCAAGAGCCTTCAATAACTGTATTATAATAGCTACAAAGTCCAATGCCTGCATAGCAAGGGATACAAAGTAGCAATAGTCCCCTTTCTCTGGAACTCTGGGGCAGCAACTCAAACATCTAGGTTTGAATGTACTAGAATTCAAATATTTTTCAGAAGCAGCTAAAGACCATGTCTCACATGCTTCATAACATGTGACTCCCTTCCACTCTTACCAGTAAGTAGCTAAGTAAATAATTATGATTGGTGGATTGATGTAAAATTCTATTAGTGAGGTGTTTACTCAGTCTATCATAATTTGCAAGTTTAATATACACAAACATCACATCCCCCAATACTGTACAATGTAACTTCAGTGTTGGGTCAGAGAGGGAAAGATACATTTCAATGGAGCCTTGGCACAAGTTGAGTAAGCAGCTCAGAGAAGAGAGATAAGAACACTGTCAAGTTCTCAATGGCATCAATTTCAACTGAGAAGCCTTTTTCCATTTGTGGGGATTTGATTATCCAGAGAGATTAGATAAAAACTGGTAAGGCAAATCAAGGAGAAGTAAAAATCTTGAGATAGCCTGAGAAATCATGTTATTTGGGAGAGAAAGAAAAGAAAAAGACATCATTCATCCAGTTGTTTTCTATTAAAAATAAAATCCTCAAAGCCAAGATTTCCAAGTTTGTATATTTGAATCTTTCAAAACAAAGATGCAAATTTTAAAAACCAAGGGTACTGAACTAAATATACGTTTGTAATCTAAAGCATTGATTCAAGTTATAGGAGGGTAATTTACAAATATAGAATTGTTTGGGGAGAATTTTGTAAACTGATGGTAAGGCTTACTGAAGACCTTAATTGGGGTGACATTGGTTAGTAAAAATTACATAGGTTCCTGGTGTACAATTCTGTAGTACATCGTCTATGTATTGCATTATGTGTTCACCACCCAGAGTCAGTTCTCTTTCTATCACCATATATTTGGTTCCCTCTCTCTCCTCACCCATCCCCCAACTCCCTTACCCTCAGGTACCCACTAAACTATTGACTATGTTCATGAGTTTTTATTTCTTCATTGTTTTCAGTTTTACATTCCACGTATGAGTGAAGAAGTCATATGGTTCTTAGCTTTTTCTGTCTGGCTTATCTTGCTTAGCACGATGATCTCAAGATCCATCCATGTTGCTGCAAATGGCAGTATTTCATCATTTCTTATCACTGAGTAGTATTCCATTGTGTCAATGTACCACACTTCTTTATCCAGTCATCTATCAAAGGGCACTGGTTGTTTCCATGACTTGGCCACTGTGAACAGGACTGCTATAAACATTGTGGTACATATGTGAAGACCATCTTATCATTTAAAAAAATAATATAAACTCTCAAATTGTTTAAGGTAGAATAGGTTGACACTGCATTTTTACCTCAGGAATTCGAATCCCAATAACAGAAATGAATAAACCTAAAATTTATAACCAAACATAAAATGCTGAAGATTTCTTCCTTTTAATTGATTAAGCAACAGCACTTTTCTCTAGACTATGAATATCATAGAGACATATACACCTATGCACGCATACATACACACACACACACACACACACACACACACATCTTAAAACCAGATAGTAAACAGAGGAATGATCTTGGTCATTTGGTCCACAAACTGCTTCAGCCAGAGTGTTCATATAAAGAGAAAGAACAACAGTGAGAGTCAGAATGAGAGAATCTCAAAATGATGATTGTTTTGGGATTCCCTGGCTGGCATGAGACTCAGGTTATAGTCATTCATAGACAGACCCTGAACCACAGGCTGATTAAAAGTGGCAGCTCCTGAAGCTGTTGATGATGACTCTACCTATTTAAAATCACTGTCCTCCTTTGCCTGGTTGGGAAAATAAACCTTAGAGTAACTGAATCCATTCTTCATTTCATTTTCCCAGCATACACCTAGTTCATAGCTGACCCAATCTATAAATGTAAGTCATGCAGGCTCTAACTCAGGGGAAGAAAGTGGGAAAGCCAGGGGATAAGGCAGGTCTAATTCATCACCTAAAAAATAAACAGGGCCTCGCTCCTGTAGTGGTGAGAAGATATCAGCTGGGTTATAACTAAGTGCCCTAGCAGAGATTGTTCAGCAGGACCCAGCCAATAAAAACCTGACCTTGAGGAGCAGAGAGGCAGAAGACAGATGATTGGGCCAGAAGATGAGTTTCATTCTTTGTAAAATGAGAAGAGATTATATATTAATAACTGGTCCTCCACTTTACAAGGTACATTACCAAACACATCTCATTTAATCCTCATGACCTCATTAGCGACGTCGAAGGATGTTATTCAACTTCATCATTTCAAAAGATTCATGTATTCATCTTTGTTCTTAAACTAGTCTGTTAACAATCTTATCACTCTCTAGTGAAACTTGATTATTACAATTTGCAAAGCTAAGGGGTAACACTTTTTTAAAAGGAAAATACCACAGTAAAAATCTCCCAAGCATACAAAGCGTGACTCACAGTTGTTGAAACTGATAGTTTTTTTTTTCTTTTTAACTTCTATTGCCAACAAGCAGAGATCAAATCAGTAAAGCCTGCCTATTCTGAGGATGCTTCATGGTTGCCAATATTTTTGGAGCCTTTTTATGGGACGTATACCCAGGCTCATAAAAAATTCAACCTTCCTTCTTTAGATTCACATTTTGTTTTGAACCAAGAGCTTCATCACTAGTTAACCAGGTTGTTCTTTCAAGTTACTGAGAAGGTTTGCAGCTGAGTGAGTTTGGCTATTTCAAGGTATCTCAGAAAGAAATGATTGATCACTCTTGAGGATAGTCCAAAGAATACCATACTGGCTGTATAGGCACTTTCAAAAGAGAAGCTCCCCCAAACACCCAAAGCCTGGAAGCTCCCCAAGCATGAGAGTGGTGTATCATTCCTACTTATATGTACAGAGCCTGCCTGGTGGCTGTCACGTAAGCCAAAGGCCAGGGCCAGCTTCAGGTGTGTGGAAGTTGTGCAGTCACACAGAGCCTCATACCTAGAGGGGCCCTGCACTTGGTTTAATGCTCTGCAAATGCTACCTTGACGCTCGACAATTTAACAAAGGACCTTGCATTTTCATCTTGAACTGGGACTCACAAATGGTAGCCATGATCATCATCCAATAACTACTAGGTTGGTGCAAAAGTAATTGGTTTCGGGTCATGAATTTTAAATCATTATAACTAGGCTCAAACACATTTTTATTAGTCAAAATAAAGGGTGTCCCAAAATTCACGCAAGATTTGAATTTTGCGTCATTTGTGCGGTAAAGTGTTGCCAACCAAAAAAAAAGACAGCATGACAGCTGACAGTTCAGGGTTATTAAAAGTGGAGCGCTACACAAAAGAACAACGTGTTTTCATTGTTGAACAATGAAAATTTACAATTTTTAATTATAAACCTGTATTTTCTATCAAAATTACTCCTTGCGTAAATTTTGGGACACACTGTAGAAACCATTACAATCACCACATTTTTTCCCAACAGAAAATAAGTATGTATATTCTTGTAGCATATCAATCCATGCTTTGGGATCAATGAACACATGGAAAGCATCTTCTGCATCCTGCTGGTGTGGAAGCGTTTTCCCTGCAAAATGATGTCAGATGCTTGAAGAAGTGGTAGTTGGCTAGCAAGAGGCCAGGTGACTATGGCAGTTGAGGCAAAACTTTGTAGCCCAATTTGCTCAATGTTTGAAGCATTGGTTGTGCAATGTGTGTTCGTGTGATGTGTGTTCAGACATTGTCATGGGAAAGAATTAGGACCTTTCTGTTGATCAATGCCTGCTGCAGGCATTGTAGCTTTTGGTGCATCTCATCGATGTTCTGAGCATATTTCTCTGGGACTCAGAAAGCTGTAGTGGAACAGACCAGCAGCAGACCACCAAGCAACAAAGAAAATAAATTGGCCACAATTTTTATATTCTCAGAAGTCGGTATTTCAAAACATTATTTTAGTAAAAATATAAGATGTGTATTTATAACATCATTGTTATGTTCCAATATAGGCAGGCTCAGGGACACAAAAGTGCTTTAAACCTGAAAAGCATTAAATGTAAATACTTCACAATATCTAAGTTAAATCATATTTTAAATACTTTTGTATTGTCTTGATTAGTTAAGTGTATTTTTAAAAGCTTTATCTCGGCCTTGTGGGAGCAGGCGCAAAACGGGAAAGATGTCCTCTGCCAGCCGGCTGCATGGGAGAACCCACTCAGGAAAAATGGAAACTCTGCTCCTGCTCTTGCCCCACAGCCACACACCTTAGTCAGCCCTGTATGCCTCCAACGCCCCCTGAGTCACCGTTCCTCTTCTGGACTCCAGGCACCTGGAAGAGTGCCGGACACATAAATGGAGTGAATGTAAAGAGGAGACCACTCATTATTCATCCATCCATCCATCCATCCATCCATCCATCCATCCACCCACACTGAACACCTGAACTATACTAATTATATTCTCAGGTGTGAAAGAATGTACAAAGTAGAAATAAAAGAAGGCCAGGTACAGAAACTTAGAAATATGAACATTTAACAGTGACATGAGGAATAGGATCATGGAACAAGACTAAAAAAAGGAGAGAGAATATGGAACTAATAATATGTGAGACTAAGAGCTAAAGGCAAAGTTAATTGGATGGGAGCAATCAAGAAACCAAAGGCCAATGTTGAACCATCCTTGTGCCCCTGGGATAAATCCCACTTGGTCATGGTGAATGATCTTTTTAATGCATTGTTGTATTCTGTTAGCTAAAATTTTATTTAAGATTTTTGCATCAGTGTTCATCAGTGAGATTGGCCTATAGTTTTCCTTTTTGGTATTGTCTTTCCCAGGTTTTGGTATTAGGGAGATATTAGCT